>CAUYQV010019244.1:0-44666 GCA_963574575.1 Galagoides demidoff | reverse complement strand
CTGTTTGCGGTTTTCAGCTTTAAAAGAAGCCTGTAACAGCTGTTCGGGGTCCTTCTTCCTGAGCGGCTGAGGGACCCTGACGCGTCAGCAATAAACTCGCCTCTTGCTTTTGCATCGACCCGAGTCTGGTGACTGTTCCTTGGGGGCGGCTATCGTGGCTGGACCCTGTTTTGGGTCCAACAGAAGTAATTACAGATTCACAGGAAATTGCAAAGATAGCATGGAGAAGTCTCCTATGCCTTTCACCCAGTCAGTGTCCCTTATTGGTTACATCTTACATAAATATAGTATAGTACCAAAACAAGGAAATTAAATTTTTTTTTTTGAGACGGACCCTCAAGCTATTCCCCCTGGGTAGAGTGCCATGGCATCACAGCTCATAGCAACCTCCAACTCCTGGGCTCAAGCGAGTCTCCTGCCTCTGCCTCCCAAGTAGCTGGGACCACAGGCACCCGCCACAACGCTTGGCCATTTTTTTGTGGTTGCAGCCATCATTGTTGTTTGGTGGGCCCGGGCTGGGTATTTGAACCCACCACCTTAGGTGTACATGGCTGGCGCCTTAGCCGATTGAGCCACAGGCGCCGAGCCTGATAGCAGATTTGTTAAGAACACTGATGCTGGTTCCCACTCCCAGAGTTTTTGATTCACTAGGTCTGGCGTGGGACTTGAGAATTTGCATTTACATCCAGTTCCCAGGTGTTAGAGTTGCTGCCAGACCACACTTTGAAAATCACTGACGTAGATGCAAGTATTAAATTTGAGGACGACTGTAAGGCAAGAAAGATGACCAAATGGAATTAGCTCCAAATGAAAATTAGAGTTTTTTCTCCATGTAACTTTCTGACGCAGTTCTAACACTACCACAATACACACCGTCTTACTTTAAATTACCAGGCTTTGATGGGGACGCTTATACAGAAAGGTTCTCCCCAAAATAATTAGTGCAACTGTTCACTGCTAAAGTTTGTAATTAGCATAACAATTAAGAATTTATGGGTTTGTTACAGGCAGTGTCTGAGTTACAAACATCTGACTTATATACAACTTGCATTTATGAAAGGAATCTAGTCCAGTAGGTTCCTGAGTTGCAAACATCTGACTGACGTGCAATTCATATTTGTGAAAGTGGGCTATCACAGGCAACAGGTAGATGTACAACTTAACTTAAGAACAAACTGACAGGTGGTGCCTGTAGCTCCATGGGTAGGGCACCGTCACATACACCAAGGCTGGTGGGTTCAAACCCAGCCTGGGCCAGCTAGACAATGACAACTGCAAAAAAAAAAAAAAAAAAAAGAACAAACTGACAGAACTGTCTCAGGGATTGTCTGTACTCATTTTATCGGAAGTTCTCAATTACAAATAAGTAGATCTATTTTATTTTATTTTATTTTTTTGAGACAGAGTCTCAAGTTGTTACCCTCAGTAGAGTGCTGGGGTGTCACAACTCACAGCAACCTCAAACTCTTGGGCTTCAGTGATTCTCTTGCCTCAGCCTCCCGAGTAGCTGGGACTGCAGGCGCCCGTCACAATGCCTGGCTATTTTGTTGTTGTTGTTGCAGTTGTCATTGTTTTGCAACCCCAGGCCAGCTTCCATGTATGTGGCTGGCGCCCAACCACTGAGCTACAGGTGCCGAGCCAGCAGATCCATTTTAGAAAAATGGATTAGAAAACCAGTTCTTCCACTAGATTATTTACAAAATGGCTTATTTGCAAATAAACATTATACGTATGCAATACAAAATAGCCTGTTCAGTCCCTTTCTTAACTATTCTATTCGGTCATATTAAGATAGAATTCTTTAAAGGAATGGAAGTACTCCTTCTTATGAAATGTTTGTATGTCTTCACTGAGCATTTGACATTTTCAACTTGATTTTGTTTATTTGATGAAAAGAAGTGATAGAGAGGGATGGGAATGGATGAAAACATTGCTTATTCTGAAAAATTAGTTTTAATTTTTTTTTCCTCTGCATTTGTTTGTGTATGAGATAAAAGAAAAGTGTCCCATGGATTCTTGTGGTTCAGCTGGATTACCTCTGTCTTATAATTTATACTGAGATTCAGTTTATTCCTGACCTAAAAAAATTTAAGAATCATACCGAATCTCTTTCTGGTTTTCTATAGCTCTTTTAATAAGTAATGAACTGTTTTATTAGCCACTTTTGAAAAGGCTACCAAAAATCTGGTAATTCATGAAAAACGGATAAATGCCTACAGATCATTATAAATGACTATAAATATTATAAAATGACTATAAATTATTCCTGTGGAAATAGGACACTTGGCCCTCTTTCTAAAATAATTTCATCATCTCTCTAGAGAGAATAGCCTGGCAAGGAGCTAGATCTTGAAGATCTAATGGGGGTTTTCAGTTTTACATTAGCATAAATATAAGGTAATTAACTTGGCTTCTAGGCTTGAGCCCACCACCAGTTAGCTACCGAAGGAGGACGACCATCGTTCGGAGTTCTGATGGCTGCTTCATTTGTGAAGAAGGGGGCCTAGATGAGATCATTTTAGGGATTTCCTGAGCTCTTAAATATTAAAGCTGTCATAGTAGGCCTGGGTAATCAGTTGCATTTAGGTTGAACTCACCTGCTTCACAGCTCTTCTTAAAATATTTTTTCAATATTGACCACAAGGGCACACGTGAAAATGGTAAAAAGTCTGAGAACTGAAAGAAATTAGAAATATTTTACCCCACAATATGTTTCTTTGATGTATTTTGAAGTGGCTGCCGTGGGTCTCACAGACTGATGTAAGGCTGCAAAGCCATCTTGCTCTTGCTCAGGCTGGTCTTGAACAACTGAGGTCAAGCAATCCACCTGTCTTGGCCTCCCAGAGTGCTAAGATTACAGGGTGAGCCATGTGTTCAGACTTCTTTGGAAATTAACCTGAGAGACAGTGTTATTTTAAAAATGGATTAGGCCATGTCTGGTTGTATTCTTGATCTTTCTTCTTGCAATAGATATTGAGGTAACGGGGAGGGGAAGGAAAGATAATTGTTTTCCTAGGCAGGTCTGGATCTCAGGCAGATAAAGAAAATGCAAAGATTTGGAAAGTGCTAATGTTGGGGTGAGCATTAGGGTCAGAAAGACCTTGAGGCTTTTTCAGTAAATCCAGTATGTCAAAATGCCAAATTTTGGCATATTTCTAATTCCCCACCCTATGTGACAAAGCCAGTGCTCTTGTATTAGGCCCCTCCATTCGCCTCTATGCTCCCCATGCTGTGAACTTGTTCTCTCACAAGTCTGTAAGACCCAGGGCCTCTCCATGGTGGCAGATCACACACAAAGGGGCCTAGGTCATCAGCCCTTCCCGCTTCCTGCATTGTTGCCATGCCATAACTCAGGCTGCTCTTCTGCCCTCCCTGATGGTGGAGGGCCTCACTCTATCTCAGGCGATTGCCTTGCAGAGGTAGACATGGTCGCAAGGCCACAAGAAGACTTGGTGGACACTCCTTTACACGATGCAGGCTGGTAACCACTGAACGAATTTCAAGGATCCCAATAGAATCCTCTCCCTTAACTACGTGACCTTTTGAGCTGTTTCCCAGAAACGGAGGATTTTCTGCAAGACAAAGCAGATGAGATTCTCAAGGCCCCTGGGCAAACTTTCTGATGCCAAGATTCACCTGCCCCCCAAGCGTGTAGCCTCTTGTTAGTCACACCTTCCTCCAGGCGTGTGGCCCTCCTTTGAAAGCCCACTTGTCCCTGAGAGAGACGGATTTGAGACGGCTTCTCAGATTGTCCAGCAAGACATCTGTCAGAGAAGCAATTCCTTTCTTTGGCAATCTTTGTACCACAGATGACAGAACCCAGGCTGAAACCTTGAGGTTTCCACAACAGACTTCTGTTTTCTAATGGCTTCTGTAGATGGAACTCCCAGGGAACAGCAGGCTATGCCATAGTTTTGCCACATGGAACAGTAAAAGCATCTTCCTTGCCCATTGTAAAGTCAGTCCAAGCTGCCAAACCTACAGCTCGTACTAGAGCTTGCACGTTGACAAACATGCCACTATTTACCCTGATTCCTGATACACTCGGAGTCTGCCTTGCTGGTGACACAATCCGAAGGTCTGGGGGATTATTAACCTCTGCCGCCTCTCCTATTGCCCATGGGCGTCTAATCTCTGGCATTGCGGGCTACTCACCTTTCTTACTATAACCGCTGTTCCTTAGGCAGCTCTGACTAAGGAGACTGATACTGTATCTCTCAGAAGTGAGAGGCCAGACAAGGCTGCTCAGAAGCTGCCCCAAAGGGACCTCTGCCCTTGTCCTTTGTTCACCCAACTTATTAACCTGCCTCTATTGCTTATTGGTATTAATGATTATCAGGCAAGTATCCACAACGTGAAAAAGACAAATGGATACAAAAAGGTGCCGGATAATTATCAGATGGGTCACACATGGGGCCAAATGAACTTCCTGTGGCCCTTATCTTTGACCTTGGGGCTTGTACTTACCTCTTATCACATAGGTTATATGTGCAGATGGGGGATAGTTAAGGAACTAGAAGATAGGCTCGGCGCCTGTTGCTCAGTGGTTAGGGCACCAGCCATGTACACCAGGCTGGTGGGTTTGAACCTGGCCCAGGGCCTGCCAAACAACAATGACAACTACAACAACAACAATAACAATAACAAAAATATAGGCAGGTGTTGTGGTGGGTACTGGTAGTCCCTGCTACTGTTGTACCCGAAAAATTCTCCCAGGTCACCTCCAGCAAACAGTCCAAGACACACTCCGATGTAAGAAACAAGAGGTGAGTTTTATTCAGGCCCCGGGAAGCCCGGACTCTCCTGGCACGCAAGCCAAGGATGAGTCTTCAGGCCCGGGCCACACCCGAGCCTGGACTCTCCTGGTGTACACACCCAGGAAGTCTCGAACCCGGCGTGGAGGTACTTTTTATGGGGTACAGAAAGCAAGAAGGGTAGGAGGGTACGAGTACACTTTTCATTGGTGGTTAGTGATTTCACTAGTAAAGAAGGATTTGGATTGGTACAGGTGAGGGATAGGGGATTTCTTAACCGGGGCTAGAGGTGGTGTAGCCTAATTAGGTAGTTGAAGGAGAATACCTGAATTTCAGTAGAGACCTATTACCTATTATGGGAGCTGTTCAAGGGACTGACATTCATTATCTATTATGGTGGTATGGCAGCTGTCTGCCTAAGGTGTCAGCAGGTGTAGGGGGAGGCAGCAGGGAGTGGCCCTGCAGTTTAACAGAGCTTATGCAGTAAATGACAAAATGGCGCTGGTCTGGCCCTTTCATTGCTGCTCATACCATTTGGTACATTCTGATTTAAATGTTCTACTCTTATCATCAAGCTCTTTTACTCATAAACATGTGTGCAATGGGTCCAATGCTATTTTTCTATTATTAGTCACAAACCAGGGGCAAATCACTATTTCAACTGGTATTGCTTGAAAATTATTACACTGATTGCTCTACAATTCCATAGTCACACCTTGCCCCAAGTCCCTCAAGAATAATGGGGGGAGGGGGAGAGGAAGCAAGTTCCCTGAGATTTCCATCCAGAACCTGTCAGCCTGGGGCTACTTCTTTGACTTCTTGCCTCAGTGATATTTCCTTGCAAGTTATTTAAAGCTTAGGTAGTGACATCTGATCTTTGCTTCTACTGTCTCCCAAGGGGACCAGAGCGCTCTCATTCAAACACAAGTTAGTCATGTGAAACCAAAGAGAGGGCTGTCACCCTGCAGGGCATCACACAGCTGTGCTGCTTGGTGCTTTTCCAAATGGCTTCCCTGGATAACACCCATAACCACCCTCTCCATTTTGAGTAATCCAACTCTACATTAACTACATATGACTTGAGTGCTGTGGCTACAGGTTATTCTGGAATGTTCTGGAGGCACTCCGTTCTCAGCCTGGGTGTCCTAGCATGGTGGATGGCATGCTCTGGTGTACATGACTGGCAGCTTTGTTGGTGAGGTCAAGGCACGTGTTCCCAGCATGGGACAGAAGTGCAGTTTGCAAATGGCGCTCTCCAACCAGGCAGGACACATGTTGCTCCTTGGGAACTGGCCTCTGCAGGTGGGTCTAGGCCCTTTTGCTACTGCCACTCTGTTCCTTGGTCTGGAGGAACAAGGACAGTTTGCTCTGTCACAAGCATTATGGGGTCTTTGGTGGCACTTGTTTAAATAGCTTGTGCTTTGGAGTTTCAGGGTGGAGGGGAAAGTTGCTCTTTTCCCCCACAAGTTCACTAAAAGATCAATTCACCACCAAGGCAGATTAATAAGAGAAATGTTTATTTCTAAATGCCATGTGCTTGGGGGAATCACAGGAGTGATTATCCCATATTTCAATGGAGTCCTGATATTTTTGAGGAAATTGAGGATTATTAGGGAGGGCGAATGGGTGGGGGAAATAGATGGACTTATAAATTAACCTGAGAGACAGGTATTATGTTTTAACTGATTTGGGACAGTTCTGCTTACATTTTTGATCTTCTTTCCTACAATATATTGGATACATACAACAGGAAGAGGTAAGGAAGTCCATTGTCCCCTTTGATCTCTGATCAGGTCAGTCTGGTTGGCTTATGCAGATAGAGAGGAGGCCCCTTCCAATGACCAGTAAATCTCTAAGGGCCTTAATTCAAAATATTCTTTATAACAAGGGGTCATATTTGGGGGTGAGACTTCCTGAGCACTTCCAAGGGAAGGACAGAAACCTCCTGCCCCCTTTCGATGAGCTGTGTCAGAGCCCTGGCTTGGCAGCAATATCTCCGTAGTGACGGGCTGGGAATGCTCGGCCCCATGTTCTCTGGATCGCTTACAGCAGAGAAATTGAAGAAAATAGAAGAAGAAACCAGATCTCCTGTACCAAAGTTCCTGGTTCCTCTTCTGTGTCTGTTGCTTGAAAAAGAAGAATCAAGAAAAACAAAACAAACAACAAAACAACAGAGATGAAGGTGAAAGGAAGCTGACCCCAGCTGGGAAGGTCAATGACGCTCAAGCCTCTGGCAGTCCTAATGACCTGGGGAGGGGCAGGATTGGCACCAGGCTGCAGGAGCTGGTGGCCGTCCAGTGGGACGATGCTATGTCTGGGTTTTGCTCCAGCAAATACCAGGCTCGGTGAGTCACACAGCACCTCCCACTCCTTCAGGGGCCACGTCAGGAGCAGCACGTCTCCCTGGGTGGTGGTGAGATCTGTGCCAGCTGATGGTATCAGGACCCCAGAGCTGTTCAAGACCATGATGTCACATGGTAGTGGCCACATTCCCTTTCCCACTCCAGTTAAAAGCTGTTTGTTCTCACATGCGGAACCTCGGGAGTGCCTACAGAAGCACTTCTCTCATGAATCACAGCTGACCAATCCAGCAGGGTCTGTGAGGACCCTCCAGGTGCCCACTCACTGATTCTCACTGCACAGTGAGAATTTCTCATCCTTCTGAATCATCAAAATCTAACTCCTGCGTCATCCTCACTGACAAATACAACCAACCTGAAGTAGCTCTCACCGTGCAAACAAAAACAAAGAAAAACTTTTATCATGACTTTATATTCCCATCCAAGCATGGCCCAGCTCTCCGCTTCCCTTTATAGCAAAAATTGTGAACAGTTATCATTCATTACCATCTTGGTTTCCTCACTTCCCATTCTCCCCCACCCAGCGTCTCAGGCCTCAGCTCCCCTGACATGGCACCTCTGATCGCTAGGTGCTTAATCTAAAGGTCAGTTCTCTCCTCCATCCTATGGAAACTCCCAGAAACTATCAACTGCTCTTTTTCTATTTTATTCCACATTCAATGGACCAGTCCCATTGGCTCTAAATTGAAAATATACCCAGCATCTAATTAATCTGTCTCACCACATCCACTGCCACAGCCCTAATTCCAGGCACTGTCATCCAGTCCTGAGCCACAGCAAGAATTTCTCTCTCTGGGTTTCCACACTTGCCCTGCTATGATTCAGTCCCTACCCAACAGGCATGATAACCTCTGAACATGTCAATCTCCCGTACCACTCCCTCGCACAAATCCTGCTGATGGTTCCCAATAGCACTGAAGGAGCCAAGGAAACTTTACCCCCAAATCTGACTCCTTGGTATAAAGACTACTTTTAATTAGAGGCCATTTGAGTTCAGCAAACCTTAGAAGGCACTTTCCCTCTGTCTACATAAACCAGACCGACCTGATCAAAAGATCAACGGGGGCAACTGGCTTCCTTCCCTTCCCTGCTATCTCAACATATTGCAGGAAAGAAAATCACTGAGTCTAGCGGACCTGGCCCAAATCATTTAAAACACAATCTCTTCTCTCAGGTTAATTTGCAGGTCAATCAGTTTCCCCAGCTAGTTATCCTCCCTAGAACTATTTTTTGCACCTATCTTCCCATTCCCCCCTTCTAAAAGGTATGTTGAAAATACCTGACCATCATTGAGATATTAGGTAATCAGCCTTGTGATTCTCCACATTAGATTTGGAAATAAACATCTGTCTTATTAATCTGCTTTAAGTGTGAGTTGATCTTTCAGCAAACTTACAGTGGGAAAGGACAAGTTTTCCCTCAGCCCTACAACATTACAGAATAAGATTTAGGCAATTTGGCACACCCAGGTGATCCTGCGACCCTGCCACCCTATGTGATCTGACCCCTGTCCCTATTGGCTCCACGCTCTGCTTGTTCACTGTGCTCAGCCACACACGGTGTTTTCTACCCTGTAGACACCCTTGAGTTGTTCCTGTGTCGGGATCTTTGTTCTTTCTGTTCTTTCAGCCCAGAACACTTTCCCCCTAATTTCAGCGCAGTCAACTCTGCACCACTCACGTCTCGGCTAGATCGTCATCTCCCAACAGAGGACTTCCCTGACCGCAGAGCTTAACGTAGCCCCAAACCCAGTCTTTATCTCATCACCATTTGCTCCCTTCCTCCATGCACCTGAACTTATCTTTTTACTTACTCATGGTTTATTTTCTCTCCCTTTGCAAACATGCGACAGCAATCTCCCCCGTCTTGCTCCCTGCTATTTCCCTAGCTGGCATGAACGCCTGTCTCCTATCAGATGCCTGACAGGTATTTGCTGTGAGTCTCCATTATAAGTTCTATACTGTCCGTTTCCATTATAAGTTCTATACTGTCTTCGGGTTTCCAGTAGGAAGTAACATGGTTTCTAAACCCTAGACACAGTCTAGAGAAGTCAGATTCTCGGGCCCCATCCCAGGATTTATTAGTTCATCCTAATCTTCTCCCTGAAGAAAACTTTTGAAGTGGCCGAGGCAGAGGACAGGGGGTTAGCCTTCAGGCTAAGGGAGGTCAGGTTCAGTGTTCATGGGAGTCCTTTATTTCACCAAAGTAAAAAATGTTTAAAACCACTAGATTGAAGTTGGGAGTAGGGGTGGTGGCGTGAGCCCATCTGGGTGTTGACAGCCAAGGTCTGGCCTTCCCCACTTGGGTAGCTAAGTGATCCTGTGAATTACCAGGGCACCCACCTGTTACTTCAAAGAAAACCCTCTACTTCCCCGTGTCCTTCAGCTTCAGTATCTAGAACTTTTCTGTCCAATGCAGTAGCCATGGGTTCAATACTTTAATTAAAATTAAAGTATTTGAATTTGAATTAGATGTATTAAATAAAATGAAGCCTTCCATTCTTCACTATAGTCACATCTCAGGCACTAACTGCTTTGTCGGGTGGCATTTCTGTCAACACAGAAAGTTCCACTGAACAGAGCTGGTCTGGGAAGACAGGCTCCTGGGACACTTAGGGCATCTGCACTGCTCTTGTTACTGCTTTAAATGCCAGGCTTGTCAATCATCCATGGAATTACAGCTCTGCCCTGGTTAAGCAATGGGTCTCTGGAGGCCTGGGAATTTCAGTGGAGCAGGAGAAGGGCTGATGAAAACAGCCTGTAAAAGCATTCTCCCGCAGACCTGCCCACACACGGAGGAGAGGTGCATTTCGGAGACATACCATTGCTGCCTCAGAGCACCTAGGGAAAAAAAGCACGGCTGTGGGCCAGAAAGGGCTCTTCTCTTAGTCGCCTTGAACTCTGAATCCAAGGTCACTCATGGGAGTATCACCAGAACTGGTTTATTTGGTTTACACTCTATATCCCCAGTGAGATTATCAGTCACTTAAAGGCAGGAGAAATGACTTGTGTTCTTGTATTATCTCCTCAGCATTTCATGTACCAGATTATAAACACACACTAACACTTCATCTAATTGCATTACAATGAGCTCTATAAATGCACTTCTTTGCCCATGAAGCCTTCAAGGGCAAGAGTTATCTCTTATCCCCTCCCCTGCAGCGCCTAGTACTGTCGGGTGCGTACTGGTTTCTACGCAAATATTTATTAGATTGGATGGATGGACAGATGGGTGGATGGATGAACAGACCCACACTGATGGACGATCTCACGTTTCAGCGACATCTCACCATTTCTAATGATAGATCATTTCTCATTTAGAACTTTACAGAGGAATTTGGGATTATTCCTCTGAAAGTAAGAAGATATATTTTCCAAGTCAACAGCGAGGGGATGAATGAGTGAAAGTTTTTCTGGTGTCTTCAGAGCATTTTCATAGGGCTTTATCAGAAACACCAAATTATGGAGAAAACCAAAAATGGTAATTGCTGTATTGACTTTAGTGTATTTTTTTTTTGTCTTTTTCCTGTGCATATACAGGGTGGCCATAAAGTTCATGTGCAATTGCCAATAGGTACACATATGTCTTTTGGAATAGAAGCGCATTATTCCTACCTTGTTGTTATTTGCGTTTTCTATTTAGCAATGTATGATCACGAATATATCCCTAGGCCATGAAATATTTTTCAACTCAACACGTGTACAGTAAAATAATCCCTCTCCCTTCCCTTAAAATGTATAAGTAAGATATAATTGAAGTATTATTTAGAGGGGAATCTATCATTTTAAATATTTACATTATGGAAGAAGAAAGCCTAAAAGTTAATGAGTTAAACATCTAGTTTAAGAAGTTAAAAGAGAATAGTAGAATTAACAGGCAGTTGCAAATAAGAAATTAAACTACAATCATGAGCATAGAAATGTTTTTCTTCTCATCAGACTCTCTTTTATCAAATACTTTGAAGCGTGAATTCTGGTAATCATCATTTCCATACTGTAGATTCAAATTTTCATGGGATACCACTTTTTTTTTAATCATTTTGGAATATGGCCACCCTGTCTATGCACATGTTATACATCTCACATCTACTGGGCTCTGCCGTTGGGACATGAAAGCAGCCACAGCAAATATGAGCATGGCTGTGCCTCAATAAAAGTTTATTACAAAAATAGGTAACATCTGAATTTGCCCTACAAACCATATTTTTGTAGCAGGAATCAGTAAACTATGACTTATAGGCCAATCTTGGTCCACTGGCTTGCTTTTATTTGTTTTTGAATGGCTTGGAGATGTAATTCACGTACAATATGTACATAATTGGCCCATGACGCATACAGCCTGATGGGTTTTAGTGCAGTCGCAGAGTTGTACAGATATCACTACATCTAACACTTTTGTTTTTCAAATAAAGTTTTATAGGAACCCGAGTTTACTCATTTGTTTATGTCTTAATCTACGGCTGAGTTCGTGCTCCAGTGGCAGGGTTGGGTAGTGGTGATAAAGACTGGATGGCCTTCAACATCTAAGATAGCTACCGTTCTGTAGAGAAAATGTTTGCTCTAACTTAAACACGGTCTTTAGTCTTCATGCACAAGCTTAGTGATGTTTTTACCTGGGTTGCAGGGGTGTCCATGGAGTGCTAATAGCTCTCTTCTCTGCCGGGGTCAGAACTGGGATACTCACAGCTCTGCTGATACAAGATAATACAAGAACACAAGTCATTTCTCCTGCCTTTAAACAGATTAATCATGCCACTGTGTTTCCATCTCTACTGACAGCTGCTATTTGGTGAGCCTCGGGTGTTATCCACTGTGTGTCCAGCACAGCCCTCAGCCACAGACTTGCAAGAACCCCAGTACGAATCTCTGAAGCCTCTCTTCTTGCTCTTGTTTAATCATTGTTCCATGTTTTGTATGTGTTCCTTGATTTTTAAATATACTTGTTCAGTCACTAAAAGAAGTATTTAAAAGTCTCACGCAAAAAAAAAAAGTGTGCCATGACGACGTCTATTTCTCCTTATCCGTTCTCTTTCGTGTTGTTTTTTGTATTTTGAGACTGTGTTGTTAGGTGCCAATTAGTTTAGGCTGCCCTTGTTTTTCTATTGAACTAAAACTTCTATCATTGCCTAGAGAGCCTCTTGATCTCTGGGAAAGGGTTTTTACCTCAAAATCTAATAATGGAGTTACACTAGTTTCTTTCATTTAGATTGTCTGTTGTATCGTTTTCCATCCTGTACTTTGAACCCTTTGATCCTTCTGTTTTAGATTTGCCTTTCATATAAGAGCATTTAACCAAATACTTTAAATTCAGTCTGACAACCTTTGATTTTTAATGGAGGCAGTCAATCTGTGCTCATTTAAATGTAACGTAATCTCAGATATATTTTGCTTATATATCTTATTTTTTGATGTATAATTATCCCACATTCACTATCTTTCTTCTCCCACCCCCCCATCTTTTTTTTTTTTTTTGTCTTCCTTTGGACAGATTTTTTGGTTATCTCTCTCTATTACTTGAATAGTCATGTATCTAATTACCTTCTCCTAGAATCCATAATAGAATGTTAACAAGCATACTTACCTTCTCATATTCTAAATTTAATTAATTGTTTTGCCGTACTTCTTTGCATTTTTACCCTTCTCTACATGGACCTTAAAACATTTTAATCCTCTTCGTCCCCCCAATGTATATGCTACTGTTGCCTTGTATTTTATTTCTATCCCTTTACCCACAAACATTCATTGTCATTGTTTTACACGTCAAAGTTTTCTAGATTTGCTCACAAATTTCCCGCCTTCTTGTCTCACCATGCGATCATACACCTCAGTCTTTTTGACTTAGATTCTTTTTTTCTGCTTAGCGTTCCTTTAATCACAACTTGCTTTTCCTCTCTTCAAAATTTCTTTACTTTCACACTCGCTTTTGAGAGGTATCTTCACTGCATATCCAGTTTTAGGTGGATAGCTATTTTCTCTCAGCATATGAAAGATACTCACTATTATCCAGCTTCTATGGCTGCTATGAAGAAGTTGATGTCATTGTTGTGCCTTTCTCAGTAATCTATTGATTTTGAAGTTTCATTAGGCTGTATCCGGGTGTACATTTCTTTCTTTCTTTATTAAACGCTACTTGGGTTTTGGGGATTCCTGAGTCTGAGGGTTGGAGCCTCATCAATTCTGAAAACTACTCTTCATCTTTTCTCTTTCTGGATTGCGTAACAGATAAATTACTGGTCCATCTTCCAGTTTCCGAATTCTTTCTCCAGCTGTGCTAATCCTCTTTTAAACCACCCATGAAGGTTTACAGAAAACTTCAGTTATAATATTTTTCATTTTGAGACGTTTCAGTTGGATCTTTTCCCAAATTTCTCGGATAACCTCTCTGCTTTCTGTCTTAACTCATATTGACAGGCCCTATTATGAGCTGAATTGTGCGTACCCTTAAAATCCACATGTGGAAGTCCTAACCCCAAGTACCTCAGCATGTGACTGCATTTGGAGATGGGGCCTTCAAAGAGCCCATTAATGTCAAAGAAGGTCATTAGGGTGGGCTCTGATCCCATATACGTAACTGGTCTTCCTACATGCATAAGAAAAAGATAATAGGGCACAAACACACACAGAAGAAAGACCACAGAGAGAAAAGACAGCCACCTACAAGCCAAGGAGAGAGGCCTCAGAAGAAACCAACCTCCCAACACCTTGATCTTGGATTTCCAGCTTCCAGAACTGTGAGAAAATAAATTTCTATTGTTTAAGCCACCCAGTTTATGGTACTTTGTCACGGCAGCCTTAGAAAACTAATTATAGATCTCTATTTTTTTTTTACTTTTAATCATAACTCCAAAAACTTGTTTTATGCCCTTTGGCTGATAATCCAATATCTAAAACCTTCCGGAAGCTGAATCTCCTGTCTGTTTTTTCAGCTGCATTCATGCTCATGGAGCCTGGTATCTTTGTGGGTTTTGTGATCTGTGCTGGTGAGCTCATGTGTTTTGAAAGTTCCATCAGTGGGAATTCTCTGAAACAAATCTGAAAAGATTTGCTTTTCTTAGTGCGGTAAGCCTGGGGTCACTTCCACCCTAGCAGCAGTCTATACTAATTCTCAGCTTGAGCTTTGGGGACTACCCAAGCAGTGTGAACTGAACTTGGAAAATTGTTCAATGGTCTTGAGTTTATGACTAATCAAGGCAGGTATTTTGTTCCCTTACTCCAGTACTAAGGTTGGAGAAAAGCAATTTCCCTTGATGTGTAGAGTAGTAGCAGTGGGGAGTTAGTAGTAGTTATGGAGGAGGAGTGAATAATAATCTGACTTATTCTCACACGATAGGCATACCCCATTGGTGTCCAGTTTTCTGAGTGAAGATCTACTATTAGATTCTGTATTTTGTGGAGACCCTAGTGGTTTTCACCTGTGGCCTGGCCACTAGAAGTTTGACAAATGCCCTCAGGAAGAAAGTCAGATTTAGTATCACAAA
This sequence comes from Galagoides demidoff, assembly GCA_963574575.1. Lineage (NCBI taxonomy): Eukaryota > Metazoa > Chordata > Mammalia > Primates > Galagidae > Galagoides > Galagoides demidoff. The sequence goes on along the minus strand of CAUYQV010019244.1, from coordinate 30,075 downwards.
GATAGTTTTAGAAGAAGAAGTAATATTTTCTTTTTATTAAGTCATTCATACATAGATCCTAAATACATTTATGACATTATAGGATTCAATATGTTGATTATTTGTACAAATTGGAATGCTTACATCCTACTAAACAACATAGCCGTCATCACTTTTACCCAATTACAGAATCAAGACATTTATGCTCTACACCTGATAGATCCAAGTCGTACTTGCAATATGCTCCATAGGTGTGATTCCCCCTACCAACCCTCCCTCTATCGACCCACCCCTCTCCCTTCCCCAGAAGAGGTAATATTTAACCCAGATTCTCTTTCTGAAAGTTCTATGTTTGTCTCTGAGAGCTCATCAGAAGAATGAGAATAAGTGATTTGACGAGAAGGAAAGACAAGTCTATTAATTTGCCAGCAAATGAGGAGGCTGTCAGACTCCTGTCTCAAAGTTTCCTGCTTCTGAGCAAAAGTACACAGCATTCATTTAACTTATTTATTTATTTTTGAGACTGAGTCTCACTATGTTGCCCTCAGTAGAGTGCTGTGGCATCACAGCTCACAGCAACCTCCACTCTTGGGCTTAGCCATTCTCTTGCCTCAGCCCCCCAAGTAGCCAGGACTATAGGGGCCCACCACAATGCCCAGCTATTTTTTTGTTGTTGTTGTCATTATTGTTTAGCAGGCCCTGGCTGGGTTTGAACCCCCCAGCCCCAGGGCACATGGCCAGCACCCTAACCACAGAGCTATGGGTTTAAAAGCTACACAGCTTTTAAAGATTCTTATTCATCCCATCTTTCCCATCTTCCACTGAGACAATCTTGTAACCTCTGCTTAGATTCAACCCATCTCCTGTGGCACAAAGAACAAAGGGTGCTCCCCCACGGCTCCCAACCACTAGCCTGAGGCAAGGATGCAGGTTTTAGTTCTCAAAAGGGGTAAGGAGGTTTTGAAGAGACAGAAAACATTTTTTACCTTTTTATATTCCAGGACATTTTCTCTGTTACAATTTTATGTCAGTTCTGAGAAGGGCCAGGCTGGCCCAGCTTAGGAAACCTTTAATGCTGCTTTTCTCTCCACCTGTCTCCTTCCTGCTTAGCTAGATAAATCTTGCTTTTTAAAAGAGCTAGGTCCAGGAGGAATGCATTTTGTGGACATCGGTTCTAGATGCCCCAGTGATTTATGTAAAGAAAAGCCCTTATCTTTACATAAATAGCTGCCCTGGGCCTCAGCTCTCACCCTTACATGAGCACGAGGTGTTTTAGAGACCATATATTCTCACTATCATCTCTCTGATCATCCTGTCTCCATTTCCTATGCACTTTTTTGCAAAAATAAATAGAAGAGCCATCTGCCTTGGAAGATATCCTGGCTCCACTCTACTTTTTCAGAAAAGTGCTAGAAACAGAGGCCAAATTCAAAGACCCTGTATCACCCAAAGTTGCGTGGAGATGCAGCCAGGGTTCTCACCTCTCCTGCGTCGCAGAGAAGAGCCTGCCCACTCTCATTTCAGGAGTGGATTTTATTCCAAAATCTGAGCCCCTCTGTGAAGAGGCTCTCTGGCTGGGAGGCATTTTGAAGCATCCTAACAAGCTGCAGGTGGCTGGGAGGTGTGTACAAACTCACCTGGCACTGCCTCTGGCTTCCCTGAATGCAGAGCTGGCCTCACGCCCCAAGCTGCTCTCTGGAAACCCGTAGCATCCAGGACAAAGTAAAAAAGGCCATAAACAATGTTGAGTTAGTGGGCCTCAAGCAAAAAATCTGAGAGATATTCTACTCCGTCTGATTCTTTCCCGGTTTAGTGCATGTATAAAGCCTCCAATAGGATTTATGATCCATCTTTGAATCTCTTCCTTTGGAGTTAGTCGTGTCTGCAGGTGCCACAGACACTGCATGACCCAAAGACTAAGGGCCCCTCTTGGTCAGGGTCTCTGCTGATCAAAGCAATTTTTCAGGTGGAGAAAAGAAAGCTATTCATGTGAGTAGCTTGTTGACACACCTATTGACCCTCTGCATCAGCTGAGCTTGCCAGCCCTCCATAGGCAACTGTCAGCCGTAATAAGAGAAGCTGAGCACATTTTCAAATTCGGAGTCAGGGCTGCAAAGGGCTGGGTGTCTGGGCATTCTCCTTCAACAAGGGCAGAAGGCAGGTCTCCTGCTTCCAGCCTGCCCAAACCCATGTTGTCAAAAGGATAGATTTGGCCAATCAAATCTACTTGCTTGCTGGGAGGTGAAAGGCATAAAGGCTGAATATTATTTAGCTATGAAAGATCAGTTGAGGCTTAGGAGAATGTTTTAGCTGAGCAATTTTTTCCTTTCTATTAGTGAAAGCAATCACTTGGAAACCAAGATTCAGTTCAGCCAAGCTTCAGGTTAGTATGAATGAGTCCATAGTTCGACAAGAGTACTCTTGAAGAAATTAACTATCCGGTAACAGATGATGGGGAAAATGCTGTCACCTTCTCTTCTGAGACACAGAAAATGGTATCTACAACCTGCAAAGCATTCTGAACAGTGTTTGGATCTGGCTGGGTGAGAGGGACAAGAACAAGAAATGCCATCAGTCAGATCACTGCCTGACAACCAGTGACCACTGACTAAATGAATGAATGAAACTCGACCTCTCCAGATCTAAGGCAGGATCTTCACATCTCTGAAAGCCGAGGAAAGAGTTCTGTGAAACCCAACCAGATGAGCCATAGTTGGAACAATTAATTTCAAATTCCTGGAGAGGAAAGAGAAGGGAAAAATTTCTATAGTAATTTTCTAAAGTTTGTGTCATTTCCGAATAGCAAAGTGTGTGTGGATGTCATGGGAAGAAACTCTTAGACAACGTATCCAAGTGTTTTAAGACACTCCCTTCCCAGCCCTGGTCACTGCAAAAGAGAGGAAAGCCAGGGAGGTGCCTGTGGCTCAAAGGGGTAGGGCGCTGGCCCTATATGCTGGAGGCGGCAGGTTCAAACCCAGCCCCAGCCAAAAAAAAAAGAAAGAAAGAAAGGAAAGCCAGAAAAATCAAAGTAGGTAGGGCTTAAGAGAAGAGAACACAGCACATCTGTGTGGAAAACCTAGACAATGATTAAAGCAATGGCTAACGAAAATTATTAGACTTGTGTGAATGATGCATTAATTATCCACCTTAAGAAGTCTATAGAAGGACATGAGATAATTATAGAAAACAAAAGGAAGAAACAAATGATGATGAGAGTTGAAATGAATAATAGAAAAAAATAAATATTTGGCAGACAAATAAATGAATCCAAATCCTCTTACTGTTAGAATCGAGTGGCAGACTGCAGGTGACTGAGTTTTCCAAGTCAGAGAACAGCTATGCCCAGAAATCACACAAAAACATTGACTCCACTTTTTCCAACCAAATGCAATTTTCTCTTTGTGAAAGTGGATATTCTGTTTCTGTAAGTTATTCCCCAATGATGATGTGAGCCCGAGACGGAGGTTCCACTTCTGCACAAAGTTCCAGCAGGCCCATCTGGGCAGGGAGAGAGGCAGAGTAAGAGGTGCCAGGATGGGAGGGGGGGTGAAGTGGGTCATACTGCGCAGAAGAATAAAAATGGTGGATATGAAAGGAAGTGAAGACAGCAGCAAAGGAAAGGGCTCTGCCATCTGGAGTGGAACGATGAGTGACATCAGTCAAGATAAGCCCAGCCACGCCTGTGGTGTGTGGTGAGTCCTATACCAAGATGAGATCAGTGCTGAAGTCATTTAAAAGCCTCCATGCTCTGCTTAATCCTCTTGGGCAAACAGGCCATTCTCCCAGGCCTTAGAGAGAGGATCGTGCTGCTTCTGGCCTGAAACGCCAGCCGACCTTAGAAATTGGACCTGGTATCTGCAAGGACGGGGAGTGAGTATATGAGTTGGTTTGTGAGGTGTGGAGAACCAATTTGCTGCTGGTAGAAGTCTTCCCTTCAACCCCAGCCAAGCACCAAGGGATGCAGAAAAAAAAAATCTTCAGGATGAGTATTAAGTGTGGCTTCCTAAGAGGCAAGAAGGAATAGCTGGAACCGACCCTGAGACACACAGGGGAGAAGTGGCTCTAGCTCATGACCTGTGGGTTTTGAGATTGAACTTGGCCTTTTGAAGGAACAAGGCCAGAAGCTAGAAATAACCAGAAATAGCCAGAGACTGTCCCTGTCATCTTCCCAGAGGGATTCCTCTCTCCTCTAGATGAGCTGTAGGGAGCTGGATAGTCAAACTGCAGAGAACGGGTTGAAAGTTAGTCTGGACTATCTGAGACAAGACTTTTAGTTGATAGAATACATTAAGGTCTTCCTCTGAGTAATTTGATTCCTAACTGGCTGTGAAAAGAAGAGACCGAGGTCAGCTTTTAATTGGGTTGGGATCTCCAAGGCTCTGAGATCAGTTTATTTCTTTTATAAGTGTGGGCTCACTTGTAACTAAAGGGGATTTATTATCCACATTAAATAAGGTCTGCATTTTGGATCTTCCACCGGAGAAGGTACAAAGCAGTGCTGCCTATCAGAAACACAGCGACTCTCATAGAGTTTTAAATTGGGGGGTTTTATTAATATATTTCATCTCACCAAAATATTATCATGCCAATGTGTAATTAATATAAGAACCTACTAATGAGATGTTTTACATTATTTTTTTTGCCACAGTAAGTCTTCGAAATTCAGCATATCTCAATTCAGACTAGCCCCTCTGCCTTTTTTTTGAGACAGAGTCTCACTTCGTCACCCTCAGTAGAGTGCCATGGCATCTTAGCTCACAGCAACCTCAAACTCTTGGGTTCAAGCGATCCTCTTGCCTCAGCCTCCCTCCCAAGTAGCAGGGACTACAGGTGCCCACCATGATGCCTTTTTAGGGACAGAGTCTTGCTCTGGCTCAGACTGGTCTCAAACTCATGAGCTGAGGCAATCCACTACCTTGGTCTCCCACATGCTGGGATTACAGGCTAGAGTAGCCCCTTTTTAAGGTCTCAATAGCTACATGGGGCTAGTAAGCAGTGTAAGACAATGACACACTGGACACAAAGCATTAGCTCACATGGCCCCTGCTTGCTGGAGGCTTATGAACTTGAACCCTGCTCCAGTACCCAATGAGGTGGAGAGACCTGCCTCTCCCCACCGGAGAATGCCAGGAGCCCCCCCAGAGTTTGCCACCAACCATGAGCGCCAGGTGGGTTTTATGGAGTTCCCTCCTCTTCTTAGGGCTGGTTAACTAAGAACTCAGCCACGCAACAAAACCAATCGATGAATCTCTGGCAGCTTGATAAGACAGAAATCACAGAGCCTATCAGGCCAGCCTACATCCACATCCCTCCTCTTAAAGTACTCGAAAGATCTCCATTCTGCAAAGCTTTAGGGGGACAGTGCAAAGGAAGGCAGGAATGACCCCAGCACTCCAGAGGGCGCCTGTAGATGGGTTTAACTTAGGACCACGTATGGACACTTATCAGGATCAGGGCCAGTAGGACCAGTGTAGACACACTGCTCTCGCCACTCCTGCGGGGAGGTTTGGCCGACACCACTGAGGTTTAGGAGTGTAACTTTCTGAAGGGGCTCAGCCCTGACATCACTAGCTCTAATGCCTGTTCTGTGGAGTCAGCTGACACAGGCCACCCCTCGTCCTCCAGACTCAGCTCTCCAGCTCCACAGCACAGTATTCTGGGTCTGCTTCTAGATTCCTTCATGTCCTCTTTTCCAATCACTGACCTTTAGCTTCTTATCTTGACCTCTGCTTTCCAGAATCCTTATGCTGTCAAGTATGGGTAGGATTCCTGGCTTCCACAGGGCCTCTGAGCGTCCTCCCCAGCCAGGTTTGCCCAGCTCTTCCCTGAACCCCCTCCGCTCACCCTAACAACAAAGAGACATTTGGGTGCAGTGAGGCCTGGGGCTAATCTGCACCCTAGGTCCTGGGAGCCCTCACAGGAAGGGCCAAGCACAAGTCATCCTGGAGATGGTGACATCTCTGGCTTCTGCTTCCTCTTCTCAAGTTGCCCCAGGCTGGCTACCTCCTTCCATAACGTGGCAATCTCAGAACACTCAACTTCTATGGCCACAGTTTGTACAAATTCAGTGCCTGAAACCTGTGATATCAACTTTCATTATTTCTTTCTTTCAAGAAATGTTGATATTGCACCAAGCTATGCAACATGAGAGATTTTCTTTCTGCGGGAGCTGGATGTATCAGATCACTGGGTGATGACTTTCTCTACAAATGATGCCTGCTCCCAGCCCTGGTGTTGTTGACACATGACTGGGGATAAATGCTTCCCAGAAGAGCTTCAACTATCACTCAAATGCTCTTTTCTTGGTGACAATTTACCTGTTTTCTAATATCAAATGCTCCACTGCTTTAGAATTCAAAGGGGCTACCTTAACTAAGCTCTGTAGCACAAAGATCTTCTCCTCTGGAAAGTGTGTTTCCTTCCTTCATAGCCTCTTCTTGACGGTTACCTTAGTACAGAACAATTGGCCTCCTGGAAGAGAGATCCAGGTTAGTGGATAGCTCCAGTGGGAAGTGGGGTGTACGGGCTGTGGGGTAGCCGTATCCCTAGCTCTTCCCAAAGCATCAGTGAGAGGCAGCTGGCTATCCTTGAGGCTTTTTCTATGGCATTGCTGGCGATGACCAGCCTGCTATCTTGGGACTGTGTCCCATTTCTTTGGGTAATCATCATATGCTCAATCAACCTTCTACTATAATTTGGAGCAAATGGTTTCTGCATATTTGGTTCCAGTCACTCACCTGTTAGTAAAAGAAAATGGGGGAAGCACGAAAATGCCATTTGACAGATCTTACCAGTAACCCATTGACTGCAAGCAAAGACTAACCCTTAGGTATAAAGCAGGTGCGGATGCCGAACTGGACTTTTACCCCACTAAGTCAGGCGTTAGCAGGTGTAGAGGAGCTCCGCCGACCACGTGCACCGTAACCAGGGATAGGTTTTGCTGTTGAGTTCAGTGGATGTAAGGGACGGAGAGAGACCACTACATGCTGCCGAATTAATGGGCTTGTTCAGACATACCGCACTTTTAGGGCAAGTCTTCTATTAGGATTTCCAGAGCATAAATATGACAGGAGGGTGAAAAGTTATACTGTTGCCCGCATTCCATAAAAACCCACTGTTTGGGGCTCAGGTTTTTGCTCAGCTCCAACTGAAGGAACATTTCAAAATGGAAACCCTGAGACATGAGTCAGCTGAGCACGGGCGCTGCGCTGTCCCCGATGCCCACCAGGGGGCGACTGTAACGCGGCGGCGGGAGCCGGAGCCAGGAGGAGCCGGGAGCGGCCGGAGCCCGCTCATCGTCCACCCGGAAACACGCTGTTTTGTCAATCTGGGCTTTGGTAGGACTTTGTGGTTAGTTTTAATTGTGGGGCCACCCAAGTGGATGTTACAGCTCCCATTCTGCAATCTAAAAACGCAAACACTTCCTCTACAGCGCGGGGCATTTGATTTTTCACTTTGTATCAATGCTAACAAACTGTAGTCACACCATGTTCCTGACCTTAAGACACCTTAAGACACCATGTTCCAGCCCCGCAGAAAGTCGAGCGCGCAGCTGGGCTCCCTCCCCGCTGGCGCTGGCCAGCCCAGGCTCCCTCTCGCAGAGCCCGCTGGCCGTCAGCGCTGTCTGCAAACCTGCCCTCGGAGCTCAGCGCGCTGGCATCGCACGGCTGACGCCAGATGTGCTGGGTGCCTTTATCACCTTGTCCTTATGAAATACAGCTAAGAAGAAACGGGATCATCTTGCTTTTAGAATATTTTTTTTTTCTGGTTGAAAAGCAGTGAGTAAAATGTTTTTGTTTCTAGGGCAGCGGCAATGCTCCATCTCAGCGGTAGCAGGTGCCGAGCTCTAGTGGGAGGAGTGTCAGTCACTGCGGAGTGAGAGGCGGTGTTTGCGTCCCCGCAGCGCCCTTTACCTCGGTCCCCCGCGATGTGACTCCTCAGGCTTCTGTTTCTATCAGTGAAGTGGATACAATAATCCCCGTTGTCTTTGATTTTGAGAAGGATGGGTGGGGACATACTGTTAAAGAGACACAGCACATCTGCGCGTGGCGCTCAACACACCCCTCTTTCCCGCTGGTGGAGAATCCTCTTTGCCCTCCGGTCACTTTTAAAGACAATCTCTCTCTGATTTTTTCCCTTCATATTATTTAACAGCCTGTTCTCCTGATCAATGTGAGATTGAAAAAAAAACCTTAGTACAGGGAAATGGGGAGTGGACAAATAAAAAAGACAGAGCTGGCGGGGCCTGTGGCTCAAAAGAGTAGGGTGCAGGCCCCATATGCTGGAGGTAGTGGGTTCAAGCCCAGCCCCAGCCAAAAACTACCAAAAAAAAAAAAAAAGAAAGAAAGAAAGAAAAGAGAAAGCCATCTTTTAGGAACAGGGACAAACACACAGAAACACAATTTCATTGTAATCAGAAATGGATTAAAAGTGTTTCCCAAACCGGGGAAGCCCTGCCATCCACAAGCTCATTTCTGCCTGCCTGCCACTCCTCCCGGGATGGCACTACCCTACAGGGGTTCCTCCATCCACTCCTGATGTAGGATTTGTTTTAGACACATAATATTCGTATGTGTGTGTGGAATAGGTGTGATGTTTTGTTACCTGTGTGGGATGTGTAAGGATCAAGTCGGGATATGTGGGGTACTCACCCCGAGCATTTACCCATTTCATTGTGCTCACGTTAAGTTCTCCCTTTCAGCTTTGTTGGAATATACAAACCGTGGTCGTTTACTCTGCTACGGAAAATTAGAATTTCTTTTCTGTGTGTTTGTATCTATTCACCCCCTCTCTCCATCCTCTGGCCCACCCCCTTGTCTTTCCCGGCCTCTGGTATCTATCTTCCTGCTCCATACTGTCATGAGATCAGCTTCTTTTAGCTCCCGCAAATGAGCGGGTACATACAATAAAAATATGGAATGCTTCCGGAATCAGCCTGCCCTCCTTGGCAATGGGGCGGGGTGTGTGTGCTAATCCTCTCTGAATCATCCCAGTGTTAGCTATGTGTGGCCAACGTCAACTGATTTGGACTCGTTGACCTTAAGCCAAGCAGATAGTCCTTTGGTGGAGGATTTTAAATTCAGGCTCTACTTCCATAGAACTAAATTATAATTTTACGCATTCCTTCAGAAGATCCTAGGATTTGATTAATAATTCCGGGAGCATCTATCTCCAAGATATCTTCATTCTTTGTGGCCTGGTTTACTGGTAGTTGGCTGCAAAATCCCAACACCAAGATAGATTTCAGTTAGAGATTTATTTGTCTGCCTTCTCAGCTTCCCAATTGGTACAAGACACCGTTCCAAGCTAACACACCGCTCAGTGTGGTTAGCAGAGCTGCAGAGCTGTCTGACCTCAATTCAGCTACATTTTGGATAAGTAGGCTTTTGTGGGCTGGCCTGGGAATCTTGCCATTATGTATAATTTTGTAGCTATGAGATGCGAAGCCCAAATTTTAAATGACTGGCTTACCAACTTTTAGAATGTACCTGCTTGTAAATTGGGAACAATCTGTCCTTTTGTTAATGGCCTGAACTTGACCTATAATTCAGATAAGTAAGGGCATTTCTGCATGGCAGGGGCCAAAAGGAATCTATTTGCAAAAGGCGCTGATACTCCTCAGGAAGACAAGCGGAGACATACTTGTTCTCAGATCGTGGGTCAAGGTCACAGAGTGAGGGACTCAGTAATGAATACTGCCCTTCAGGTCAGCCACTTCTGGACAAATGCTCATGTGTTTAAGAAAAGGACAGGCAAAAAACCTAGTGAGAAAACACCAACAGCTATGGGGCATTAGAAATGCTCTCTGCAGTGAAGGACGGCCTGTGGCAAGGACATTAGTCCCTTGGTGTAAGCAGAGTGAGACCAGTAACATCAGTAGCATCTCCAAACATAAGCGTTCATGAGAGCAACTGTGTCATCGTCAAAGCCATCGAGAGAGAGAATGGAGCACAGGCCCTGCCATGATGATTTGAGAGGATGGAAGGCATCTGGAAAGGCCAGGTGAACGCACTGGGCTTATTATCGTGACCATATATCTTCCCACCAAACTGGTACAAAGAAATATCTTTACATTTAAAAAGGATATTCTTTTGAAAAAGTGTGTGTGTGTGGGGGGGGGGCCTCCTTAAACTAGTTGGACCCTGGCAGACAGTAGTATCGAGGGGCCTGGCAAAAAAAGAAAAGAAAAAGGCACCTTGGATCTTCATGAAAGGGAGCTGGGCAGTGACACCTGCTTCCCACCTGAGCACACCTTAGCCCTGACTCTCTCTCTCCTTCTGTCTGTCCCTCCAGGTGTCGGAGGGCTGCTGGCTGCTGGCTGTGCTCTGCCCTGAGTTTGCCTCTCTCTTCCACTAACATCTGCCCCAGTCCATCAGTCTGTCTGCTGTCCTCAGCAGAACTTCCCATATAGCCCTGAGGGTGTTGCGCCAACAAATAAGAGCTGTGTGCAAATGACTAGTGAAATAAAATAGAGCAGTTCATAAAGAACAGAGGTTCTGCCCATAGTCTCAGTATCCAGCCCTGGGCCTTGTACACAGACGGTCCCCAGTAAATACTTGCTATGGGAATAGAAGGTCAAATTTCGGAAACTCTAGTTAAACTACACAGATTAATTTCTTTGATTATGGAACTGTAGTTAGCCCTCAATATGTGAAAAAGCATTGAGAATAACCCTTGACCTAAATCTTATGCCTTACACAGAAATTAACTCAGAATGGATCACGGCCTTAAATGTAAAAGTAAAGCTATAAAACTTTTAGAAGAAAACATAAGCAAAAATCTTCAGGACCAAAGGGCTAGATAAAAGGTTATGAGACACGATACCCAAGTGAAATCATAAAAAAAAAATTGGAATTTATTAAAGTGAAAGTTTTTTGTGCTGAGAAAGACCCAGTTAAGCAAAAGAAAAGAAAACGTACAGCCTGGGAGAAAATATTTGCAAATCCCACATCTGACAAAGGACTAGAATCTTGACTATATAAAGAACACTTAAAACTCAACAGAAAAAAAAAAAAGGTAAAAATCTAGTTCTAAAATAGGATACATTACAAAGGGACATTTTATCAAAAAGGAGATATGGATGAAAATAAGAATAGGGGAAGATATTTAACATGATTAACCATCAGGGAAATGCAAATTAAAATTACCACGCGACATCATTACGCACCTGTTAGAACAAATAAAGACACTGATGGTGCTAGAGGCCAGGTGGAGAGCCTGGGTTCCTCATAGGTCCCTGGGGAAAATGTGACATGGTACATTGACTGTGTCTTATAAAACTAAACACGCAACTGCCATATCACAAAGCAATTCTATTCCAGGCCATTTATCCTGGAGACGTGAAAACTTCGGTTCCTACGAAAACTTATACACAAATGATAATAACAACTGACATATAACAGCCCCAAGCTGGGACCAACCTAAATATCCTCCGATGGTGAAGAATTTAACTATGATATAGTCATTCCAGGGGATACTACTCACCAAAAGAAAGGAACGAATTACTGATACAAGCAATGACCTGGACCAATCTTAAGGGCTTTATACTAAGAAGAAAAGGTCAATCTCAAAAGGTTATATACTGTACGGTTCCGTCTATATAACATTCTTAAAATGATAAAATTATAGAGAAGAACAGGTTAGTTGTCCCCAAAGAATGGGGATAGAGAGGGGTGCAAACAGACAGGAGTGGAACAGAGGAGTCCCTTTATGGTGAGGTGCTTACACACATCTACACATGGGATACAAGTGCACAGAACTGTACACACACACGCGAAAGAATTCAGATAAAAAATAATAAAGACTAGATAATTGTGAAAATTAGCCTTGGGTGAATCGCACTCAATATAGCCAAATCCATTTCATCTGTCTTCAAAGAACATGAATTCACAGGCCAAAGATGAAAATATCTAGCTCAATAAGGTATGTTAATAATTAAAGTGTGTGTAAGCTGCTAAAAAAAAATAATGAAGACTCAATGAGGCCAATGGTCAAGTTAATAGCCCTATACCAAAGTCAATTTCTGAGTTGGTAAAATGTCCCCATGAGGGAAGACAGGTGAAGTGTACATGAAACTACGTACTATTTTACAACCTCCTACAAATTTATGATTGTTTCAAAATAAAAAGTGTTTTCTATTTTCTTTTCTTTTAAGAGACAGTCTCACTTTGTTGCCCAGGCTGGTCTCAAACTCCTGGTCCCAGGCAATCCTCCAGGCTTGGTCTTCCGAGTAGCTGAGATTACAGATGCGTGTTACCATGCTGGGATATTTCACAGGAAGTTTTTTATGTGCTAGACTTGAGGATATCCAAGAAAAGATTTTAACCGTGAAATCCTTTGTTCCTAGGGCATTGGGTAGGGTTAGTGTTCTGTAGGACACCTGCAGGGAAATACATGTTCAAGAAACTGACTCTGAACCGGCTACCTCTGCCCTCCTTGTCCAGCCTTCCCAGCCCCAGACCCGCCAGGCTTTGCCCCCATCAGTGGTCAAGCTTGCCCCGCCGTCTTGTCTCAACTTTGCAGTGGAGACACTCCGTGAGCTGGTTTTGTTTGAGATAATTTTCTAAGAAGGCTGTATCTTGGTTTATTTCTGGGTTCTGCTTTGGCTCAGCCTCTCCTGCCAAGTTTCTGCCCCCGTGTGAGTCAGCCTATGACAAGTGCCATGCCTCACCCACAGAACCTAACGAGATGTGACACAGGTGGTAGGCTCAGGATGGTGGCAGTTAAGAGTCATGGCTATAATAATGGCTTTGTCTTAGAAGGTATTACTACATGCGCAGAAGCTAGAATCCATGTGAATGGGTCCACCAGAAATAAGGAGTTGTTTCTGGTGCCGTGGGTCTGCAGTATATACAGACTGGAGTTGATATTGTCATCTCTGTTGCCAACACAGCCAAGACCAATGGTTCTCAAATTCCAGTGTCTGGAAGAATCACCTGAGGAATCTCTGTTTTCACTCTATCTAATAGAATCCTGCAGGAGGGATCCGAGAAAAATCAGATTTTGGCTGGGGCTGGGTTTGAACCCACCACCTCTGAAAAATCAGATTTTGAACAAGCTCACCAAGTAACACTGTGATGAGAAGATTCTGGGACCATGCTTTCTTCTATGACATTGCTTTTAAATCATTGTGATCGTGAGCCTGTTACCTGCAATTAATATCATATGAGTGGGCTCAGCACCTGTAGCTCAAGCGGCTAAGGTGCCAGCCACATACACCTGAACTGGTGGGTTCGAATCCAGCCCAGGCCTACCAAACAACAATGACAACTACGACCAAAAAATAGCTGGGTGTTGTGGTGGGCACCTGTAGTCCCAGCTACTTAGGAGGTTGAGGCAAAAGAATTGCCTAAGCCCAGGAGTTGGAGGTTGCTGTGAGCTGTGAGGCCATGGCACTCTAACCAGGGTGACAGCTTGAGGCTCTGTCTCAAAAAAAAAAAAAAAAAAATTATATAGGTCTTTAAAACTGCTAACTTCTACCCAGTCACCTTACCACATTATTTACAATAGGATTTTTTTACTTCCATGCACATCACTCAGAAACAAGCCAATCGGAGGTGAGGCATATTGAAAAGTAAAGGGTGATAGTCACTTCCAAACGTGGTTTTTCTTTTATCCGAGAACTTAGCTTGTTGGAACCCTAAGCACATTTGTGCCATACCCAGGACCCTGGGGAACAGGAAGCTTGTTTGTTTTGTTTTGCTTAATCATGATTGAGGAATCATTAGAGACAGTTTGAACATAACCTTTATGAGCCCTGCAAAGTGGTGCTTTTGGCAGCTGTTTTTTTAATTGGCCAAAAAGAAAGCCTAGCAAGTGACTGATAGCAACGTTTTGCTATTGGACGTTCTGGCTTATGTTTAGACGTCCCAGTGGAGCCATTATAAAAGAAGCATTCATTCTTAAACTTTTCAACTTTAAGAAATTGAAACAAAGACTCAGTGATGGGAGATGGTGTAACAAGAGATGGTCCCGGGAATCCAATCCGCAGTCAGTGACCTGGATGTCTTACTGTGGGTTTCTTTGCCTGCCAGGTGGTGAACCATTATCACCCTTGTGTTTCCCCAAACTATTGTGAGCAACATGGCAGGATCTAATAAGAAGTCTTAAAGGACTTACGTGGTGCTGTGTTGATGTTGCTGTAACACAATGTATACATAGGTTCCTTTTCAGGCCTGTGAGGGAAGCATCAATTTCCCCCACGCAGACTGTGCCACAGGCTACCATGCCTGTCTCTGGGTCTAAATTTCTCCCTTTTGTCAGGACCCAGTGATATTGAATTAGGCAACCACCCTATTCCAGTATCATCTTAGTTAATTACATTCACAGTGACCCTATTTCCAAACAAGGTCACATTCGGACATACTGCAGGGTTAAGCCTTCATATCTGAATATGCAGGGAACATAATTCAAATCATGCAAGTCATGACCTTGTAAAAAGGAAAATGTCCACCTTTCACATTTCTTTTAAAAGGTGTGGCTTTGGTAAAAGGCTGGGATGCTCAAAGCTTGCAGTTCTGAATTACTGTCCAGGCATCACTTCTCTTAATTGCCCCATTTGCAATCTCCGCCCCATACCCACATACAGTTCTCCCCGAATAGAAGGTGACTAGAACTATTTCTAGGCTAGAATCATAATTTGCATCCCCATATCTGTTATGTTCACTGCTGGTTTCTCCTTTCCATATATTATGCCCTTTTTTCTCCTAAAGCTACAGATAAAAAGATTTCAGACCAGGCAACATGTGGGGCTATCTATACCATTTATGAAATATCTTGTCAAATGAACAGTGAAAGGGAGCACTTTAAAGGTCTTATTTTAACAAGATTTTCGTTCCTAACGGAAAGTGGGATTTTTTTTATTCTTTTCCTTTGCCTGCGATCCTGTTAAGGTAAATAAAGAAGTTGTCCTTGCCTTGGGCAAGAAGCTTTCATTCAGAATATAGTCAGCAGAAATACGACACTTAAGGATCTGTAAATCCTTAGCGAGGTGGCAGGAAGTATCCCAGGGCAGGTGCATTTCATGACGTGTGAAGCTGGAGATCTTCCACCACCAAGTGTTGCTTTTGGTATTCGTGGGATGAGTCTGAATAATGAGGAAGGTCTTGGTAACAGCCAACTCAGACTCCAGGAGAGATGGAGGTGACTCAGCTTCCATGTGTAAATTCCAGCTAGAAATTACAAGTCGAAAATATGAAGCAATCTGAATGTGCAAAAGTCTTCCTGAAGGATGAAAATATCCCAACCTCAATCCAACACAGAAATAGAGATGGGTGAAGGATGCTTTAAAAACGTACTTGTATCTGAAACCTACTTGATGTCTGACCATCTGGTTTTGTCTGAGGCGCTCTCTGAGGAGATGGGGTGAGTAATGACCCCAGGGTGTGACTTTTGTCATACATAGGAGCCACTCTGGAGGTGTCTGACCAAAGACTGACCATTTGACTGGCCTCACAGAGGGGATGCCAGGCAAGGGCAAGGTGACCAGATTTTAACATTGGTAAAGTGGGACACCATTGAGAGGGAGGGCAGAGCCTGACAACAAGGCAACTTGATAAGCAGTTCTCAATAATCAGTTCTCAACAATTATTTGTTATTATTAAAGTTTAACATTATAAAATTAACAAAAAAATATAAAACTCATATCCTGGCGAAATAGCCACATGGCAGCCAAAAACCGTATATTCCCTTCCCGTTCTCCCACCGTTTCCTAGCTTGTCCTGCATTCTTTCCAAAAATGGGACTTTTAGAAAACGCCGCAGGTCGAGGGACAAACTATTAAAAATCGGGACTGTCCGGCCAAAACCAGGACATCTGGTCACCTTACTGTAGTCGCAGCTACTCAGGAGGCTGAGGCGGATCTTTTGAGCCTGGTAGATGCCAGGGTACTCTAACCAGGGTCACAGAGTGAGAGTTTATCTCAAATAAATAAATCAATAAACAAACAGAAAACTTATTAAGTAAAACAGCCTCAGGCAAGTTCTTCAGGGAGTATTCCAGAAGAAAGCATTGGGGTTTTTTTGTTTGTTTGTTTGTTTGAGACAGAGTCTCACTTTGTCACCACCCCGCACTTCCCTACCCCCACAGAGTGCCATGGAGTCATAGTTCACAGCAACCTCAGACTCTACTGCTCAAGCTCTCCTCTTCCCTCAGCCTCCCAAGGTAGCTGGGACTACAGGCACCTGCCACATTGCCTGGCTGTTTTTTAGAGATGGGTTCTCACTCTAGCTCAGGCTGGTCTCAAACTCATGAGCTCAGGCACAGAAGAAAACACTGTTATCCTAGGAGATGACCACTCCACATGTGCTACTGCCACTGAAAACCTTCCAGCGGCACAAGATGTGTTGGTGGAAGAAGACGGTGATATTGACAATATTGGCCCTGCACAGGCCTAAGCTAATGTGTGTGTGTGTCTTACTTTTTAACCAAAAAGTTTAAAAAGTAAAAAAAAGTGACAGAACAAAACCCTGCCTCCAAAAATGTAAAGAAAAAAATGTTTGGAGAAAAGCTTGAAAAGGATATAAAGAAATTTTTGTACAGCTTTACAAAGTTTTTATTTTGTAAGCTAAGTGTTATTATGAGAACTAAAGTTTTTAAAAATTAAAAAGTTTATGAAGTAAAGCTACAGTAAACTAGTTCTTATTTTTTAAAAAAGTTTTTTATAAATTTAGCACAGCCTAAGCATTTAGTGTATAAAACCAGTCTAGGGTAGTGCCTGTGCCTCAAAGGAGTAGGTCACCGGCCCCATATGCCGGCAGTGGCAGGTTCAAATGCAGCCCTGGCCAAAAACTGCAAAAAAAAAAAAAAAAAAACACCAGTCTCACAGTAATGATAGTAATGCCCAGGCCTTCACAACTTACCATTCACTCACTGACTTACCCAGAACAACTTCCAGTCCTGCTGTTCATAAGTGGCCTGTACAGGTGCACCGTTTTTATCTTTTATCTCATATTTTATTATACCTTTTCTATGCTTAGATACACAAATACTTAGAATTGTGTTACCACTGCCTACAGTATGCAGTCCAGGTTTGCAGCCTGAGATCAATGGCTACACCATATGGCCCAGGTGTGCACTAGGCTACAACACCTAGTTGTATAAGACACTCTATGATGTTCACACGATGACAAAACTGTCCTCAACTCATTTCTCAAAGACATATCTCCATTTAATGATGCATGACTGTAGTTACTGAGCATGTGGGGGGAAGAAGTAGGCCCTGGAGAAGCTGGAAGAGAAATGGTACCTAAGGGATATCTAAAATGATTTTTTAAAAAATTGATCAAGTGAGAGGATAGCATATAAAAAGTTGGGGGGGTGGGGGGAACATGACCTTTCAGGAAATGAGGCACAAGAAAAGGAAATACAAGCACATCAGAATGGCTGATGTGAAAGGTTCATGTTAGGAACACAAGAGCTGAGGACCCATCTCAGACCTGCTGAGGAAGAAGGGGCAGGTGGCAGGACACAGGGATGTCCATAGGACATAGGGCTACTCTTAGGACACACAGTGCGCATCTTCACAGGCCCCAGCTCCCCAGCCACATGACCTTTATGAAAAGCACTAAGCAAGATCCTAAGTGAAGCCTTATAAGCCAAACTGAAGTGTTTATATTTCACCTCAAAGGCAATGAGAAGCTGTCAACAGACTTTCCGATGCCAGGGGAGAAAGGACAGATGCCAGGAAAGAGAAGTGGAGCCAGCACACTGCTTTGGGACAAACAAACCAAGAACCCTCTAGTCCCTCCAGGGTCCAGGAGTGCTTGCAACTGTGACCTCTTGTTACCTTTTAACCTCTTAGACTCAGTAACTGAACACAAACACACCTTTCACAGACCACAACTCCTATTAACAATACCTAAGGTGCTACATGAAAACCCTGCAAGAACTTTATGACATTCACCAGTGGAAAGAGAACCCATAACAAAATGCCTGGGAGGAACCAGAGTTTACAAAACCATCTATTTATCAGTGAGTAAATGCCATTTCCAGAATGTTATTGACATTGCCACCTCCCTTGCTGACAAATATTAACAGTATTCAGCTTTAGAGGGAGCCAGAACAGATGGCCCTTGAGCCCTGTCTTCTGCTCAGGAAAGGAAAGGGCTGTAAACTTGCAGAATTTACCCAGCAGAAGTCCTGGGTACTAGCCTAAGAGGTAACTGCATTTATCCTGCAGGAATCCATAGGAACCCCCTGAAGGATTGTTGTGCAGGTGAGGAATGGGTCACCTACACAACACCAGTTGTTACAGGGCAGGGAAAACAATGTCAAGTAGCCACAAAGCACAGCCAAAAACAGTGCTATAGACCCAGCTTTGAGGCCCATTTGCTAAGCACTGCATCAGCCTTTAATCCTCGCAATAACCCTATCACGTAGGTTCTATTAGCTTCATCTTTCTGATGAAGAAACTGAAGCTTAATTTATCCAAGGCTGTACATGGAGGGGCAGGGATACAACTCCATGTCCATCTGACTCTAGAACTTGCACCACACCACTTCATGGGATGTGTCAGAGCAACTTCTATTTTTCCTTGTTTTTCATGCCTTTAGAAGTATGAAGGAAATAAGCAAATTTATTTCATAAGGTTTACAACATATTAGGCACAAACTCACATAGAAATCACCTAGCAGGTGTCAGACTTTTTCTGAAAGGCTCTAAAAATATGTAGGTTGTGTAAGCCAGACAGTCTGTTTCCCAATTACACAACCATTCCATTGTGGCAGGAAAGAAGCCATAGGTAAAACCTAGACAAATGGGCATGGTTGTGTTCCAATAAAACTTTATTTACAAAAATAGGCAGGAAAAGTACACATTCCATTTGGCCTTCTGGTGAAGTCTGTGGCTCCCTGACCTAGTGAAAAAGGCACTGAATTTAGGGTCAAGGCACCTAGCTTCTAATCCTTCTGGGCCTAAACTAGCTGAGGACCTTGGGCCAATCATTTCCTTCCTGTTTCCAAGATTCCTGCAGAATCTTCTCAATTAACTACAAAATAAAGCAAAAATATTTTTTTAACATACGAAAAGGTTAGCCTCAAATTCTTTGTTAAATCCATTAATAATAACAAGTGGCAGCAATATCTTCAAGTAAAAGCATAAGGGCAAACAGAACTAGCATTTTAGGAGGACTTCTATCTGTGCCAGGTGCTTGGTAAAGTATAATCTGATTTCATCCTTCATAAGTGAAGAGTGTCAAAGAAGTTAAATGGCATGCCCAAGGCCAAATAGCAAATAGGAAGCCTGGATCTGAACCCAAACTAGCTTCTCCCTCAGAAGCTCTATACTGCCCTGCACGGGTACCCCTGGTCTTGGTCAAAGAGCACTTCACCAGTGATTCACCAGAGACAATGACAGATGAGCTCTTATGGGAATGGGTTTGACGTTGGCCCTCACTTTCCTTTCTGTCTTCATCTGTCTTGTTAGCCTCCTCTTAAGTGATCATACCCTATTTGGCCTGAAAAACAGTGTGAGAATCCGAGGCTTGTTTTCTTCAGTTCTGAATAGAAAGACTATGACTCATACACTGAAAAAGACCAGGAGCTCCAGAACTCCAGGACAAAGTGGTCTGGGAAAGCAGGGACAGAGAAAAGAAGACCAAACACACCCTCAAAGAAACATGAGTGGCCCTGTAGCCATACGAGGGTGGTGGGTCAGGCTGGTGGGTCTGTATCTGAGAACATAGGCAAGGGTAAGACATAAGCCTCTGGGATTACTCAAAAGTGTCTAACCTTGTCTGTCTCTTTAACACTGCATCTCAGCTTAGAGATGGGGTCAGTAAAGGGAAAGTGAAACCAAAGAAATGGGATCTCCACGGCTTCCTTTATCACACACACATACACGAGAAAAGAACAGGAAAAAGAGAAGACATGGAAAAATATTCCCCAAATATAGGAGGGTAAGTACAAGCATCTCCTCACAGGGCAAAAAAAAAAAACCTAGAAAAAACAAAGCCAAACTCCTCCACAACCCATTCAAGGTCTATCAAAATCTGGCTGGGACACACCCACAGCAGCTCTCAGGCCTTAAGCACTTAAGTCTCACAGGTCCTCTGCTCAGATCATAAGGCCTCCATCCCACTGCAACCCTGCCACTCCCTCTGCATCAAAGAATGAAGGTGACCTTCTCCCTCACTGCCTGCTGAAATTTCACCCCTCAAAGCCCAGATCAAGTGTCACCTAGCTGATAGATGTCAAAGCTGAAAGGAACACTACAGACAGATCATCAACTTCATGTTGCCTGTGAAACCAAGGAAACCAAGGCCCCAAAGGGTTAAGGGACTTGCGCTGTCACACAGCTGGTCTGGAAACCAAATCAGCTGACTCCCAGGCAGGTGATGCGAGCAGGGTGAATGTCCTGCAGCGTAAGAGGCTTCTTCTCTTCCAGGAGCGCGAGGCCACTTGAACTCTCTCTGCAACACTCCAGGGCAGAATTGTTTGTGTCCACATTCCTGACTGACAGCACCAGAGGAGCCCAAACCATATCTTACTTGTCCTCTTAGCATACTACATAGCTAACATCGCATATGGGGGCCTTTAGTGGGCTCCAAAGTCATTCAACACACACAAAAAACACCAGAAAATCACCTGCCTCCCTAACACACAAACAAAACACCAGAAAATCACCTGCCTCCTAGCCTCTTGTCTTACCCTCTCCCCTCAGCCTCCATGCCCCGCCAGAGTCACCTAAAATGCTGATCTCTCCACTCCTAGGCTGAAAGCCTTAAAGGCACACCATGATCCCAACAGTCTGGCATGAAAGACCCTGAATGGCCTTCCTGCCTATGATGGTTAAATTTAGGTCAACTTTACTGGATTAGGAATACCCAGTTACTCTGTGCATGTCAAGTACATCTGTGAAGGTGTTTCCAAAAGAGATTGGCACTTGAAAGTTCTTGTGCAATTTAAAATTGTAAACTTTATGGGTACCGTGCATGTGTGTGTGTGTGCATATATATTCAGCATAATGTCAGCAATACCAATAAGACATGTCCACAGATCACAGGAAAAAGCATTTACTGTGCACCCACCACCTTTAAAGAACTTAACATGCAAGATGGCATTAGTAACTGCCAGGAGTTCCCCACTTCAGGAGCCCTTTAAAGAAGTGAGATGACCTCACCAGTGCAGCCAGCTGGCTGAGATGCATTAGGAGAACACGCCAAGCACAGAGTAGAGGAAGAGAGTTTGACCCAGTTGGTGACCAATGGCAAGCTAAAAAGGAAATCCCTCATCCTTGGAAGCCTCAAAGGCACCCATGGGAGTCCCCGGGGTACTCATCTTTGGGAAATGTGTGCAAAGTAACTTCAGGAGACTCTGCCTGAGATGGCTAGTGGGGGTTGGGAAGCTGTCAGCAAATGGCTAGAGGGAAACCCTGAGCCCACAGAATTAGGAGTGTCAGATTCATACTGTGGATAATTAGTAACAGCACTCTAGGCAGGCAGATAAGCAGCTAAGGCAAGGGAGAACTGACACCTGCCCACAGAAGCATAACTGTGTTACTAGACTTTAAAGAAAGGGCATCCAGGTACAGGGGAGGAAAAGTTTCACTGGGAAAGCACCATTCAAAAAAATAGATGGGATTCCAAGAGATCCGAAAAGCGAACATTTCAGAGAAATTGGCTGTGTGATAACCTGAGCTGGAGATGGGACTGATGGTGAAGTGAGTTTCCCTCCACTAACCTGCATTACCAACTTACAAACACCCTTTCTTAACATTGTCCAAATGCAGCCTGTCATGAACAAATGGGACATGCTCCTCAGTAAAAACATTCCCCGTGAGCCACAGGGTTATTCATTCTGCTTGTCATCCTTCTCCATCTTCCACACCCTGAAAGCGGATGGGATTGAACCCTACCCCTCTTCCTCCTTAGGCAAAAGCACTCCCACTCAGGCACACAAAGAACAGAATTATCACTGAACAACTCTCTCCCAGCACCACTGACCCTCAAACCCAGCAAGGCAAATCCTCATTCATGTCCTCTCTGGGCAGTCCCTCCCATCTGGCCTCCTCTCTTCCGAACCCCCAGCCTCTGCTCCACTTCAGTCTCGTCACCTCCCACACTAACTGCTGCAACAGGCTCCTGGCCTTCCTGCTGTCATGTCAACAACCTGGCTGCATCCCCTTCACCAGATTTGCCTTTCTGGAATAATCTTATCACACGTGCCCCATTAAAAACCTCCCAGATTCTCACCATGTAGGAGATAAAACCCAAACTCCTTTGCTTGACATTCCAGACACCACATCACCTGATCCAAGCCCACCTTTTCCATCTCAGGCACCAGTGGGTCTCCTTCTCATTTTGCCAAATACACTGCTCTCATTCCAGCCCATCTCAAACTCCTTCAAAGCCTGTGCCTTATCCCACTGGCTCTGCCCAGCACAACCCCACTCACCCTTTGAACTCCAGTTCAAGTACCATCTCTCCTTTCAGGTCTTTGCCAGCCCCGACAGTAGGGAGCCCAACCATTCCTGATTGCACCTGTTGTCCTGAGATAACTACTAAAACTTACAAGGTAATAAATCCACTGCTTTGGATGCTCTGGATGATGAGAGACCCCGCCCCCCCACCCAAAATCTACCCTGACCGAAAGTCATAACTGGTTACCTGTGCAATTATTTTACTAGACTGTGTGTGCTCCTCAAGGGTAACAACTGCCTTGTTTTCCTGTGTATATCCAGTGCCTAAAGACTGTTAGCACCTGACAGGTGTTCAATGAACACTGGTGGAGGGAAAGAATAAATATGGTTCTAAGAAAATTGTGATAACCAATTTTATCAAAACTTCATCTAAACTTCCAAGGGGAAACTTTCTAAATCAGAACCAGATCTAAAAATTACTGGGCCAAAAAGCAGGCCATGAAAGCATCTGTCACATAAACCATTTCTAAGCCAGTATGTCTCAACTTTGTTTCATTATCACTCTCCTAGGGAGCCTACGTATAAAGCTTACTATTTTTATTCAATAATAGGTTCAGAATGATGCAAAAACTTTAAGTTAATTTAGGCCAGGCATGGTGGCTCACTCCCATAATCCTAGCACTCTGGGACGCCGAGGCCTGTGATTGCCTGAGTTCATGGGTTCCAGACCAGCCTGAGCCAGAGCGAGATCTTGTCCCTAAAAACAGCTGAGCATTGTGGTAGACACTTATAGTCTCAGCTACTAGGGAGGCTGAGGCAAGAAATCGCTTGAGCCCAAGAGTTTGAGGTTGCTGTGAGCTGTGATGCCAAGGCACTATATCAGTGGTGACAAAGTGAGACTCCATCTCAAAAAAACAAACAAAAAATAAATAAATAAAAGTAATATTTAAGTTGATTAATATTTAACCTTATAACTGTATTTTCTGAGTATCTCAATATAATTATAATGTAAAATATAATATATAAAACTATATATGTAAATTATCAATTTTTATAACTATATAATAGCAGTGTAACCAATTTTTTTAAACATTCAAAACTTGTTATTTTTCCAGCAAAAATAAGACAATTGAAAAAGTTATTTTCTTAAAAGTTATTTTTAGTCAAGTTTTTGTTTCATATGACAAAATAATGTTTAACTTAACTACACAGAAGATATTCATTCAGATATTGTCAATTTTTCCACTTGACATAATTATTGGAAGGATGAATAACTTTAATGGAATTAACTAATAAAATATCAACTATTCCCATTTAATTCTCAAATCCCAAGTCACACACACAAAAACACAGAAATGTAAGCAAATGTAAGCAGCATTCATGAGGCAGCCAAAGGAAGTCTCTAAGTATGTGGAGGTCACCACAACTTCAAGATCAAGCAACTGATAAGAAAGTCCTCCAATCACAGACATCTATTTGCCATAAATTGTTGGACTGGCCTTGCATATATTCTGCATACATATTCCAGGAACTCATTGTCAGCATTGCTTGTGCAACACCAAGAAAACCCAGTGAGAGAAATTTAAATGTTAAGAAATAAGATTTTGTCAATTGAGCTTTGAAGGCCACAAATCATCGTAAGATGCTTTCCCCTAAAGAACCAATTTTTGCCTCCCTTGAGGACGCAAGTCCTAACATCTGTGCTCACACAGTTATTGTACGGACTCCCTTTAAAATAAAATCAGTTTGCCCAAGAAAACATCCATCCCACAGCTATCATGAGAGCTTCTCTACCACTATCACTCTTTGAGTACTCTGAAAGGAAAAGGATTCCCATATTATTAGTTGGGTCCGAAAAAGGATCCCTTCTAGGGCTCATCCCAGTCATTCCTTCAGATATGGAAACTGACAGGACCCTCAAAGGCTGAGAGACTTCCTCAATCAATGTCACTAGTCATGGACAGGACCTTATCTGTCTTGTTCACTACTATGTCTCCAGGCTAGAACAGGGGTTGGCACCTAAAGTAAGCAGATGTTTGCACACATAAATGATGAATGACTATGGGGCAAGGAGTGATAAGAGACAGGTTACCTAATTCCTAGCCTAGTACTTTTCCAAATATACTACTTCGTCCCTTTTTACTTCTCAAGACTACAAAATAATGACTACAAATACTATGAATATCAAATATGGCCACAAGATTACCGGGCTCTCTTAAATGTATGAAAATCTTCCTAGCTGAAATATGCTATTTACATATCCAGTAAAACCGAAGAACAGAGCCTTATTAACTTATGGGTAGAGCGCTTCAGCCCATTTACAGAAAGTTAGGGACTTTCTACAAGTAAGTCCCAGATACCCACTCTACAACCCACTACTATTTATTTGCTTACCCTGACTCGAGCTCTTTTCCAGAGTTCTTGTACACACATCCTATCTCCCTATCCAGATTGAGAACCCTGGAGGCCAAAACTGTACCTTCTATGGCACCTACCAAGTTTGAGCACAGAGCAAATCTCAATACATGGTTGCTAAATATATACCAATGGCCAGGCGCAGTGGCTCATGCCTGGAATTCCAGTACTTTGGGAGGCCAAGGCATGTGGATTGCCTGAGCTCAGGAGTTCAAGACCAGCCTGAGCAAGAGCAAGATCTGTCTCTAAAAAAAACTAGCCGGGCACTGTGGTGGGCGCCTGGTCCCAGCTACTTGGGACTCATTCATAGTTAATGAATAAAAAAAAAAAAAAAATGAAGAATATAGCAAAAACTGGGAAGTTTTTAAGCAACATCTTTTCCTCATTCATTCATTCATTCAACAAATATACAATTACTAAGCATCTGTGTGCCAGGCTCTCTGTTCTTCCAAAACCTTACTACCCCCACAGAGCTAGGGCCCTCCTCATCATCAGGTAAGGCATCTCAATTCTTTAGTTCAACTTTTAGTCAGTGGGCATAGCTTGTCTAAGTTATTTCTGGAACAGTTCCAGTTCTATTGTCCCAGTGTTAATAATTAATACAGCAGACCCTCAACAATGCTCTGATGTAGACAAGTGCACAGCCATGGGCACAGCAAACCTTTTCTGACAAAAAGACCAGGATTCAAATATTTCTCCGGCCTACCGTCTCATTTCCTCATTTATAATATGATCAAGCTAAATGATTATATATAGGGAAGTGGTTGGGGACAAGCCTGGGATATGAGACTGAGACCACTGCAAAGAGTCTTGCAGGCCAAGTACATGGATATTTAATTTAATAGACAAAAGGGGCCATAAAAACTTTTGAGGAAGGAAATGCATGTATGGTCAAAGCACCAGGAAAGCACTGCTACCTTACAGAGAACTAAGACAGGAAGAACATGAAGGAAAACGGCTAGCTCCAGCTCACACCAAAAAGATAGCCTAAAGCTATAAACAGAGGTTGTTCAGATGAAAATATCTACGGATATGCTACTTCATCATTTGCCTTTATAAGCTGTTTATAAGTTTCAGCAATAAATAGATACAGCTAAACAAGCAGTAGTTCACTGGTCTGTGGTCTTGGGGCCGTCAATACAAGGCACAGGCTACAACGAAGCTTCTGGACACCCTGGCCTCTTGTCTGCCAGTCACGTAAAGAAGCTACAGTTCAGTTGTTTTGTTTTTATTTTAAGGCCCACATTTAAAGCATAGTGTTCGTGGTTAGGAGTTTCCTGGCATTAGAGATGGACAGGAATCTCAACCGCCTCCTCTAGATCATCCACTATTGCACCATTTGAAACCAAAGCCTTCTAAGGACAGCGACAGGTAAAATGGCAGCAGCAGCAGCTATGGGTGCTGCTACAGCTGTCAGAGCCTCCGCCTCAACTTCAAGCATAAGAGAGCGCGCTCTCTCCGGAGCTGCCAAGTGCTGAAAGAACAGTCAATAAATCAACAGGTCCAGCGCTGCCGCCGGGAGGTGCTCAGACGCCGCGATGGGAGGAAGTACCTAATTACTTAAATATAGTTGAGACCACAGGAGTTTCTCAAAGCGCCTTCCCACGTCAACTACCCACACTGGAGACCGGTTTGGGGAAGTGTCCCGGCCCTGCGTGGGAGGAAGGAGAAGCCCCAGAGCCTGGGCTGCTTATCCTGCCCTGTAGCCCTCCAGCCTCTCAGCAGTAGTCCGTCCGGGAAGATACCCCTCAACTCTTCCTCCGTCCTGCTGTCCCACTCTATTCATAGATCGGAAACCTGTCGGATCTGCCACCAAGAAACTTCCACAGAAGATGAGATTCCCAGGTTGGAAGACGATTCCACAGAACCCCAGAAGGCCAGTGTCCGGACTTCAGGGTCAGACTTCGTAAAGCCCGGGAGTCCCTAGAGAGGTTCTGAACGGCTCGGAGATGCGGTCCCCCGCTCCCGCTCGCTCGCACCGAACGGTCCTCCAAGCCAGCGCCCCAAGCCTTGGCAGCCCCTCTGCTCTGGGCGCCTCAGGGCCCCCCTTGCTCCGACCCGGACATATCTACGAAGGATGGGTGCCCCCACCCCTACCCGTCCCAGGCAAGGGATCAAGGGGGCGGGACCTCCGCTGCCGCAGCCAGGCTCACTCCGCACTCACGGACTCCTATCCTGGGTCTCAGGGGTCGTGCCCACACTCCCCATCCGCTAGTACCTCGTCGGCTTCCAGCTCCGCTTGGCTGCCTATGAGTGCCATGTTCCTCTTCCGGCTGTTGCCGCCCTAAAACCGAGCAGAGAACTCAGAAACTACTCCGTTTCCTCGGCTCAGGGATCAGCCCAGCGCCAGCGAGGGAAGGGGTCTCCCGCCGAACGCACCGGGTCCCGGGCGGGGCTGGAGCGTAGCAAAGCCGAGCTTTCCCCGCCCCCGGCGCGGGCGGGCCCAAAAAGCATCCATTTCCCGAGAGGACACCGGACGCCCCGCCCCGCCTCTGGCCCCGCCCCTATTGCCCCGCCCCCCTCGCGGTTGCATACGGGGAACCAACCCGGTTCCGGCAACGCGTCTCCGCCCCCAGCCGGCTACCCCACCCGCCACGCGGGCTGAATCACCTGGCTGACTGAGTCTGTGGGTTCCCGCTGGCCTTTTGGGAAGGTTCCTTGAGGTTACCTGCCGCCTGTACTCTGCTGTAGCCGGCACGCTCCTAGAACCTGGAGAGCGCAGAATTAACAAGGCCAAGGTCAAATTTGTGCTCCTCATGGGGCCCATGGAAACATCCACCTGCTCCTTGGTATAGTGCCATTTCCTTCGCCAAGTGGGAACAGCATCTCGCAGGTGGTGTGGTCTTGGGTCACGATCACCTCTGACACGCCACCTGCCCCGACACGAGACTGAGAGCACCGTCTTCAGATACAAGGACGCTGTGTTTGCTTCTGTAAATGTTTAAAAATAGAAAAACCATGGGACAAGGATTTATACCACTTGGAGCTCTTGTACGTCCCTCCCCTCGGTCCTGTTTACTTCCCCAATAGCATCCTGTACTGACCCCTTTTGTAGCTCCAAACATAAGAGTAAAATTCGTGGTATAAACTCCATGAGGGTAGGACGGTGTCTGCTTCCAGGCTGTATCCCCACCCAGAACACTGCCTTGTGGTGCTCAACAAATATTTGCTGACTTATCTTAGAAGCTGAATCTTCCTTCTGACATGTAAAATAATTAAACCAAACAATTTAATTGGAAAGTTAAAAGCTACATTTTTAAGGATTTAGGGGGGGAGCTTTGTTTTACATACAAAAAAAAAATCAAGTTTAAGAGTTCAATTCAGTGACAAGTATTTACAAAACACTCTCCCAATCATAATATTGAACATTCCCCCAGTTCCCTATGACCCTTTTCTGTCAATTTCCTACCCCCTCTTCCTGTACTGTAACAACTACTGATCTGCTTTATATCACCATCATTTTGCCTTTTCTAGAATTTCACACAAATCAAATCATAAAGCATGTGATCTTTTCTGTCTGGCTCATGAAAGCCTACTTAATAGTCACCCAGTGATAATTATAAAAATAGCTAACAGTTATTGAGCACTGACTGTGTGCTAGGACTATGCTGAGTCCCTTCAATATATTATGTCCCTTATTCTTCATAACCCCATATATAGGGTAGTATTATCTCACAGACAAGAAAACTAGGGCTTGGAGAGTTTTAAGTAACTTGCCTGCGGCCAGACAGCTATGAAGTAAGTAGGAATGACAAAATCTGAAACCCAGCAGTCTGATCTAGAGCCTGACAGATAACCATTGCTCTGTGCTGCCTCCAGCCACCCTCCTTCTCTTTCTCCCTTTTTGTTTCAGTACAGCAGCTGCCTGTACATGCCCATTACACACATTTTTAGTGAGTCACCTTTGCACTTTTGACATTCACCCTACCATTTCAATGAATCACCACATACCTTTATACTAGAAATAGTTTCTATCTCAGAAACACGAAAAAAATGGGTTAGGTTGTGGTGATGGTTACTCAACTCTCTGAATTTACTAAAAATCACTGAATTGTATACTTAAAATGGGTGGATGTTATGATTATGTAAGTTGTATCTTAATAAAGCTGTTTTTAAAAACTGGTTAACACATTCTTTGGACTCTTAAAATCAGATAGACTAGAAGGGACCTAGATGTCAATTTTTTTTTTTTGAGACAGAGCCTCAAGCTGTCGCCCTGGGTAGAGTGCGGTGGCATCACAGCTCACAGCAACCTCCAACTCCTGGGCTCAAGCGAGTCTCCCGCCTCAGCTGCCCAAGTAGCTGGGACCACAGGCACCTGCCACAACAACCAGCTATTTTTTTTTTTTTGGTTGCAGCCATCATTGTTGTTTGGTGGGCCCAGGCTGGATTCGAACCCACCACCTTAGGTGTATGTGGCTGGCACCTTAGCCACTTGAGTCACAGGTGCTGAGCCTAGATGTCCTTTGATTTCAATAACTCTCAAAGTTTTCACTCCTTCCCCTACCCCACCCCTACTCCACTCCTACCTCATCCTATTTATATTTCACTTTTTGAGGCACGAGTTCCCATCTGGGTCCAGAATCTATTCTGTGTTACTCATGTGTGATTCTGTTTTTTAAAGTTCATCAGTTCCTTAATTAATATGTCTTTTTCTGAGAGAGAGAGTTTCACTTTGTCACCCTGGGTAGACACAGCATCATAGCTCACAGCAACCTCAGACTCCTGGACTCAAGCTATTCTCTTGCCTCAGCCTCCCAAGTAGCTGGGATTATAGGCACCTGCCACAACCCCTGGCTATTTTTAGAGGCAGGTGGCTCTGCCTGAGAGGATTACAGGTGTGAGCCACCGGGCCCAGTCAATATCCCATCTTTTGGACTTACAGCCATCTTCCTAGTGCCTGCTTCTTCTCCCATAATATGTTTTGTTATTCTGTCTTATGAATTTCAACTCTTCAAATTTTGGAGAACTATCAAAGAACTTGGCTCTAATTAGTGACATCGTTATGTTATAATAAGGTGACCAGACGTCCTGCTTTTGGTGGGACAGTCCTGATTTTTAATAATTTGTCCTGCATCCCATGGCATTTTTAAAAAGTCCCAATTTTTGGAAAGAATGCACGACAAGCTAGGGAATGGCAGGAAGACCGGGAAGGGAATATACGGTTTTCGGCTGCCATGTGGCTATTTCGCCAGGATATGAGTTTTATATTATTTTTGTTAATTTTATAATGTTAAACTTTAATAATAACAAATAATTGTTGAGAACTGATTATTGAGAACTCCTTATCAAAGTTTGCACGGTTGATCAGTTGTTAGAATTTGA
>CAUYQV010019243.1:0-13562 GCA_963574575.1 Galagoides demidoff | reverse complement strand
TCTCCCCCTGGAAGTTAGGAGGCCTGGTGTCATAAGAGAATTAGTGTTAAAACATAAGAGGCACTAAAAACCCATCATCCATCCGCTTGGAAAACACGCCCCTCTCTCAAATGGACTACAGCTGCTGCTCAACAAATCCTTCTGAGTATTTAACTTTGCATTTGATTATAACCTCCTTGTGTACATATACCACAATTTATTAATCCATTACACCATGGAATACTATGCAGCCCTAAAGAAAGATAGAGACTTTACCTCCTTCATGTTTACATGGGTGAAGCTGGAAAATATTCTTCTTAGCAAGTATCTCAAGAATAGAAGAAAAAGTACCCAATGTACTCAGCCCTACTATGAAACTAATTAATAGCTTTCATATGAAAGCTATAACCCAATTTTAGCCCAAGAATATGGGAAAAGGGGAGAAGGAGGGGAGGGGAAGGGAGAGGATGGGTGGAGGGAGGGTGATTGGTGGGATCATGTCTATGGTTCATCTTATAAGGGTACATGTGAATTTTTCTAAATGTAGACTATAAGTATCTTAACATAATAACTAAGAAAATGACATGAAGGCTATGTTTACCAGTTTGATGAAAATATTTCAAATTGTATATAAAAACAGCATGCTGTACCCCATGACAGTATTAATGTACACAGCTATAATTGAATTTTAAAAAAAAAAAGATTTCACATCTTTTCAAAGGATTCTCTGAATTACAAATCCACAGCATTCCCTTTCACTCTCTTACAGCACTGCATACCTTTCCTCCATAGCTAAAAAATAGTTACCTAAAGATTTCATTTATTTATTTATATCACTATTTGTTTGATATTTGATTCCTCTTCAAAACTCTATGCTCTGGTCTATGACTTAGTCAACTCAGTATTCCCCATGCTAGGACCATTGCCTTGCACATTGTGAGCACATGCCATAAATATTTGTCCTTCCCAAAAACCTCAAAAATTTAAATTTAGGTTGACTTTTTATCCTCTCCAGATAAAAAGAAGACAATGGTCTATATCTGAGATGAAGTGATGTATAAACTAAATATGATGAACTATTGTCAAAATTTTAAAGATTACATGTTCCCTTTGCTACCTGAGCTACTTCAGTTAGTTACTGTTATGAAAAACAATAGTAAACAAAGCAACACTGAGGTTATAAAAGAACTCCTATTTTGGATACCAAAATGTGTGAAGTTCAGCATTTGTAACTTCACTAATTTCCCACAATCCATAAGGGATAGAACCAAGATTCAGACTAGATCATTATCCTCTTTTAAACACTACACTGCTAGTGTTCCCATTATTTGAAATTCCTTTCTTATCCTTCTTATGTCTTTGCAAACTCTACCTATCGTTCAATCAAATCTGGGGGTCTAGTGAAGTGGTTCACACTGGTAATTCAAGCAGGGTGGGAGGCCAAAGCAAGAGGATCTGTTGAGGCCAAGAGCTGGAGACCAGCCTGAGCAACATAATGAGATCCCATCTCTACAAAAATTGAAACTTCAGCCAGGTGTGGAGGCACATACCCATAGTCCTAGCTGCCTAGGATGCTGAGGTAAGAGAATCACTTGGGCCCTGGAATTCAAAGTTACAGTAATCTATTATGTGCCACTGCATTCTAGCCTGGGTGACAAAGTGAAACCTGCCTCTAAAAAATTAAATTAATTTGACAAAAATCTGATCTATTCTATAGTCCTATCCATGTTTACCCTTTAATCCTATAAATTTTACAGCCCTTAATTGTATAGTAACTTCTGATGTCCAATGTTTATTAATCTGGACTTAGCAATGAATTTTCTTTTTTTTGAGACAAACTCTTATTTTGTCACCCTTGGTAGAGTGCTATGGAATCACAGCTCACAGCTACCTCAAACTCTTTGGCTCAAGCAATCCTCTTGCCTCAGTCTCCTGAATAACTGGGACTATAGGCACCTACCACAACACCTGGCTATTTTTTAGAGATGGGATCTCGCACTTGCTCAGGTTGGTCTCAAACTCCTGAGTTCAGGCAATCCACCCACCCTGGCCTTTCAGAGTGCTGGAATTACAGGCATGAGCCACCACACCCAGCCTAACAGTATATTCTTTAAGATAAGAAATCTGTGTTCTGTGGATTGAGATTTATCACTTCTCCTCAGTCAGAGTCTCATGTCAATCTCTTCCCTAGGTAGACTGCAAGAAAAACGTAACAGGGACCAAGCAGTGGTATCTGCCCAAGAAAACTTTACTTTGAAAACAGTAAGTTGAAAAAATCATGACCTAATAAATCCCAGGGTTCCACAGATGGATAGGAAGAAGTTGAAGGTAAGAAGAAAATAATCCTTAACAAAATAGAAATTGTCATGTCTTGAGGGTCTAAGAAGAAATCATCAAATAATATTAAAATTATGAGAAGGGCCGCTCATCCACCACTTAATCCTTCCCCGTTCATTACCCTCACACAACAATATTCAGCCCAAAGATGTCTTGATCTAACTTAGAATTACATTAAACAGGCTACAATTTTCTATATTGCCTTCTCATTATAATTTAGCAGGAGTCCCACTGCCTAGAAACTATATAAATACTATTTTAAAGCCTTTGAGATTCTTACTCTAATTGGCCATGTGGACAAGTTGAGACTCCAAAACAAAGCAAAACAACAAATATATGATCTGTTTCAAATATTGGAAAGAAAATAACTAAGAATCATTTTAAATGTTTTTATAATTTCTAGTTTTTTTCAAAAAAAACAAAGGACATGAAACATAAGGAAACAAAATAAAAGAACACCATTTCAATTGCCTTTCTATTATTTTATGAAGGCCCATTTGAAGTTAGGTGATCAATACAAGTTGAGAATTATGAGAAGTTTGCTGACCAAGGACCTCAACACCATTTGCTTATGGTCATTTAATTGTCCCTTACAGCAGGCTGAGTGAGCATTCAGAAGTCTACCTATAACCACATAAGGAAATTCCTTTTTGTACAATAATTACTTAATGCCAAATCTAACTTTTACTGAGCCAGTGTTCTTACAGTAAACCCTTTTAAGATAATCCAGCATCTTGGTTTAACAACCTCTCATTCACAACAGTACTTTGAAGTTGAAACAACTCATTTGCATACATAATTATCCATAGTTCACTTCATTCCTTCATCTTGAACTTGTAATGAATAATATAAATCCGCAGGGTAATTTTCTAAGACTCAAGGATATCGGAGTGTGTGCACAAATGTTTTCACTCTCATGCCCCAGCTGAGACTATGTGGTTACGTGGCTAGCCACATCAAGCTGTTAAGTTTACATCATCACCTTCGCATCCTGTGGCTGATCCACTGGCTAGGAAGCCTCCTCTGTCACTTGTAGATGTTTACAAGTATCTCAGGATGAGGCTGGACAATTGCATTACTGTCCCAGGAAAACCATGCTCAGGTCCAAGATGACTAGACTAAACCTTTCATTCCACTAAGACCACATCTTTAATTTTTATTTATTTATTTATTTTTTGCAGTTTTGGCCGGGGCCAGGCTTGAACCCGCCACCCCTGGTATATGGGGCCAGCACCCTACTCCTTGAGCCACAGGTGCAGCCCAAGACTATATCTTTTGAGGTAACATCTGGTGGTGGATGATAAAAAATTAAAATCCCTGTTTAATGAGTTTATCAATACAACACAAGAGGTATTGCTTCAGAATAGAGGTATTCTGATTCATACTGCCCAGACTTTGGAATCACTTTCATCTACCTGATTTCATTCACTTCAGGCAGATCATAAATCCAGTGGCCTTTGCTGCATAAATGCTCATTTTTCTCAGTCAGGGCACCTACCCTTTCAGCTTCAACCTAGGGATAGTTGAACAAGATCTACTGAGAAACAAAACTAACATTTCCCTCTCCCTCTTAAAGAGTAATGAAACTAACACTTCCCACAATGAATAGATTGATTTTTGACACTTCTTACTTGGTAAAGCTAAATACAAAGCTCATTTATTCCCTGGGATATATACAGACCTTATTTCAGCAGAATGATAGCAACTATGAAGGTTGGGTAAATTCTCAGAACCTTTCCAGAGTCCCCCATCACTCAGGACTGGTGAAATGTTTATTTAGCAAATTCTCTAACAATTAGAAGAAAAAGAAAGTAAACAGTAGGAAGATATTCTGTAGATAAACTGTACTCACAGCAGGTCTTTCTTAAGGAGCTTATGTAGAGTTGAGATAAGGTATGTGACTCTGCTCCCTCCGTAGTCAAAGTTCAGGGTGTCCAATCTGCAGCCTATGTGCCATGAGCAGATTATTTGAGGACGATTTTGCTTATCTGTGTTGTCAGATATTACAAAAAATATACTTGGACCTTTTCTTTTGCGCATCAGCTTTCATTAGCGTTTCAGTATTTGAAACGATGCCAAGACAACTCTACCAGTGTGCAGCGGAAAAGATAAAAGGTTGGACATCCCAGCCATAGTTGCTATATTTACATATTTATATCCTCAGATTGTCAAGAATACTCATAGAAAGGAACCCAAATAGTTTATTTACTATTTATTTTTATGGTTTTCATTACTTAAACATAATAAACTATACTTTTTTGCCTATTTATTTATTTATTTATTTTTATTAATTGATAGTTGTATACATTAATGCAAACGAGGGTAATAAACTATACTTTTAAGTAGAGATATTTCTAGGCTATGTCTTAAGACCTGAATTTTCCCTTTTGCCCACATTTTAGCATAGCTGACCAGGAGGCTCAACACTAACCACATGTTTAGTGTCAAACCCAAAAATCCTATCTCTGTGGCTCCTTCTCTTCTCAGAGCCCAAGCATCCATTACTCAAGTGTGAGGAAAATACTTATATTCTCTTCTTCTTTTTACTTTTCTAAAAGCAGCCAATACATTGAATGAAAGATATTTAAGCATGAACTGATTTTAAATAAATTGGATATTAAAATACTGTTCCATATACAGATGGTCCCCACTTAACATGGTTTGACTTGACAATTTTTCAACTTTTCAATTTTATGTATTCATTCAGTAAAAACCATTATTTGAGCGACTATAGAACCATTCTACTTTTTTCTTTTAGTATTCAATAAATTACATGAGATAATATTTAATCGTAAAATAGGGTTAGTGTTAGATAATTTTGCCTAACTTCACACTAGTGAAAGTAAATTAAGCATGTAAGCTATGATCTATCAAATGAATTTCATCTTACACTATTTCAACCTGTGATAAACTTATGAAGATGTAACCCCATTGTAAACTGGGGGATATCTGTATTGTAATTCAAAGACAAAGGGGACTCCTCCAAATAGATATATCTTGACATATGCACATATTATCATGTAATCACATGGAAAGAAACTAAAACAAACCCCCCAAAATCTGTATAAAAGCTATTTCTAGTGAAAAATGTAACAGTAAAAAGGTGATAGATACATTCTATCATATAGCTTTCTTAAAATCTAAGGTGTTGAAATTTTGAACAGTAAAGCTGAATTTACATAATACTTTCTAAATGATATCAAAATAAAGCATAGACTTCCAATATTGCTTTGTTGTTTAGAAGAATATTAACAGTAGTATTTTTTACTTAACATGCTAAACAGAGTACATTGCTCGTATAAACCCAGAGATATTTGAGACCTTAACCTGTTTCTCCACTGCTCATTGAAACTCCTCAAAAGCAGCTGTTCAAGACAGGCTGCTGTGTCATAGGCAGACTGGCTGCATCAGTGACAAGCTCTTCTCCCCCTGTGTGTCATTCACTTCCACCCACATAAGTCATTATTGAATACTAAAAGAAAAAAGTAGAATGGTTCTATAGTCGCTCAAATAATGGTTTTTACTGAATGAATACATAAAATTGAAAAGTTGAAAAATTTTCAAGTCAAACTATGTTAAGTGGGGACCATCTGTATATGGAACAGTATTTTAATATCCAATTTATTTAAAATCAGTTCATGCTTAAATATCTTTCATAAGAATCCAATTTCTTCCAGGATTAAAATGGCAGGTCAGTTCTGAAATAACATTTTCCTTTAAAAATATAAACAAAGGAAAATTTTAAAACTATGTCTAACTTTTACTGTTAGAGCCTTTATATTTGTATTCACCAGGTCTGTTTGTCTTTGACTTTAACAAAGGCACACCATCAAGTGATACTCTCAATTCAGAGAAACTCAGAAATGATGAAGTCTCAGAGGGCAATGATATGGGTAGCTTGAAAGTTTCTCACCCCAGAGGCTACTCTGCAGTGGAATATATGCATCCCACTCTCCTCTGAACACTGGTCTTGACAGAAAATGGATTATTTGTTTTGCTGCAATACGATTTTATATCAAACATTAGTTAAAGTACTGCCAATGCTTAATCCATGGGAAAAAATATGGTCTGTCTGGTAAGATACAGTCTATATTCCATACATTTAATTAACTTGTCTTTTACTTCCCTTCCTTTATTACATTAAGAGATTCTTCACAATGGAGATACCGGAGTTAAACAATGTGAGTGACATTTTCTGGCACACAGGGAGACAAAGAGGGACTTAGTTTTCACACATCCCTGAAATTAGCAGCTCAAAAAGGAAATAGACTTTAAAAAAGAGAGCAAGAAATAGGAATGCTCACATTTCCTTTTTCATTTTTATCTTCCTAAGGTTTCTTCTCATTGATGATTGATGATTGACGATTTCTCCCTTATATCATTTTATTTCATAAACATATACTCTTGGAATCAAGAGATTAATCTTTCCTCTCTATAACATGCTTTAAAATTGATTAGAATGGTATTATTAATATTTCTATCAATATTACTTATTTTATTAGTAATACTTCCTCTTTTGTAATTCGACGGAAATAATACTAACAATTTTCAAAATAAGTAATAAGGCAAAAAAGCAAACTTAGAGTTTTTGTATAATTTGTAGCACCTACAGTCTATTTCTTTTTCATCTGAAGTACCCAGTACACAGCAAGAAAATATTCAATAAGGTCTATTGACTTGACTAGAAAACAATAACAGCTGCTTCCAAATATGGTGGTTTCTAATTCTGTTCTCATTTTTATCCCTCATATCCAATAATACTACTGAATTTAAACAACAATAAAAACAACAACAATTTCAATTATATGTAACAACAGAGATAGCCCAGAATCAAGAAGCAAAATAACTTGAAGCCATTAGTGCACCAGCAAAAAGAACAGAATTATTATGGATACATAGAATACGTTTTATACAGCTATTGGTCCTTTGTATTTCTTCTCATATTGGTTAACTTTTCACAGAACATGTATTCTTAGGAAGAGTTTTCTCATTTTTTTCATGATTCATAGAAATTATATTCATTCCCAACCAGACTAAACTCCTCTAAAGGAACTTTCTATTCAAAAGCTGACTCTAGTATGCTGTTTATCTGTGCTACTTTGGGCATTTACTTTGTGTTCACTTATTCTTTCAGCAGTTAAATGACCCTAATTGTTTTCATAATTATGAAATAATGATTGTAAGTACTTAACATAGTCCTAAGCTATGTAGAAATTTTTATTTCATATTAATGCAAGGGTGCATATGATTAGACTATATTGTTTGCCTTAGGTGAAATCCAGTTGTAGTTTGAGTTCTTTCCCAAGAAGTGTGCCATATACCCTTACATTGTGCGGATTAGGTGAGAGCTTACAAAACTCCCTCCCTTCTCCCCTCCCCCTTCCTTCCTGATTGAATTTGTGTTTTTCTCTCACGTAAGTGTGTAATTCGTCTACATGTTCCATATTAGTATTGAGTTCTTTACATGATTTCTTCTCCATTCTTGTGATACCCTATACACTGCTGGTGGAATAGCAAACTAATATAGCCTTTTTGAAAAGAAGTATGGAGAATTCTCAAAGAGCTAAAAGTAGATCTTCCATTTGATCCCACAATACCATTACTAGGTATCTACCCAGAAGAAAAAAATTATTTTACCACAAAGACATTTGCACTAGAATGTTTATCACAGCTCCATTCAAAGTTGCCCAGATGTGGAAATGACCCAAGTGCCCATCAAGCCATGAATGGATTTATAAATTATGGTATATGTATACCATGGAACACTATCCAGACATAAAGAAAGATGAAGACTTTGTATTTTTTTGTATTTATCTGGATGGATTTGGAGAATATCCTCCTAAGTAGAAATTTTAGAAAATGCTACTTAGCAATTTCCCAACTTTCATAAATGACTATAAAGATGATTCATCAGGAAATAGATATGACTGTTGGAGATAAGTGATCCATTGTAGAAAATCCCTTGAGATATAGATATTTTAAAAAGAAGAAGGAAAAGGAGACTGCGAAGTGGGAGATGAGAGAAAAAGAAAACGGGAACTGGGAAAGCAAGAAGTAGAAAGAAAATAAATCTATTTCCCACTTGACAGAATTATATTTTTTAAAGAGTTAATTTAAGTAGCAAAAATGAGTATTTAGAGACAAAGTTTCTATAAATTGTTGGTATTTAATCTAATTGGATTGTATATGTCATTCACCCTGACATTGCAAAAGAAAATCTTCTGCCAGTGATAGTTAGGGAGAACATAATGTATTTCAGATTCCATGGCTTCTTAGTCTAAGGCAGGTAAGATAGTAGAAATTGCTCCCATTGATATTGTGGAAATGATAATTTGTATGTGGAGTCTCTGAGTGCCAACAACCTTCTCATTTCTAAAACTAAACTCTAATCTCAAGTTGCTAGACCCTCCCCTAGTCTTCACCACAGACTTTGGTCCATTTTAGTCTATGCAGAGACTTCCAGACACTAGTTTCTTAGAAACCATCTTGTTTTGAATTAGAAATTTAATATCAGAAATGTGTTCTACAGGATATGTCAGGCAAAACGGGCTTCCAAATGCATTTTAGTATTCTACACTGAAGACTCAACTTCAGGAGTCACTGTGACTGTGGTATATCTCAGGCTATGAACAATTTCTTATAGATTATGTAAGCTTTGAGTTTCATGACCAGAGAATATTTATCTCTGATACTCATGATTTCCTTATTCATGGAACATTTATTCTTTCACAGATAGCTAACCACCTCCTTGAATGGTTTTACTCATGTACTTTGTTGTGTACATTCATTGGTGAAAAACATGTTGTCATTTTGTTAAGACTTGCATTAGAGCCTCTATTTTTTTTTACTTATTCATTTATTTATTAATGAAACAATCCCTGACTTTCAGTAATGTGTTAATATTTTCTATTAACACATTTCTTTCAGCTTATATATCAGAACTATTTGTCTACCATATAGTCCTTAAACAAAATACCCTTTTAAAGAAGTCTGTTATTTACCTCAGTCCTACAGTATTTAATTGACTATAATTCTTGATTCATACTATATTCTCATTATTTTTCATGCCCATTATGTATATATTTATTCATTCATTAATAAAATTACACCTATGAAAACATGACACAATGCAAGAACTAAATTTATAATGTGATTGTATGCTATGTGCTCATCTTAATGCTCACTTGGCCTTCCCATCATCGGAGGTTACATATATCATATATTTCCTCCTCTTTACTTCATAAATAGTTTTGTTACTCATATAGTAATATTGAAAAGTTTACTGCTAGTTTTCTACTGATTTTCATCTTCTAAGAATTGTGCTGAATGGATTCATCTTAAACTTTTTTGCTAAGATATTTCTATATGATTTTCTGTAGCATTTTTTGTAATTCTGAACAATATTTCAATGGATATTATTATAAATTTCTCCTTGTACACATATGCAAGAGTTTATCTTGGGATGTAAATGGTAATGAAATTAATGTGCCATAGAATATGTGAATGTTAAACTTTACAAGAAAATACCAATTTTTTTCCAAAGTCAGTCATCATTAAGAAATTCTCCTAGTTCATATTGTTCATTCAGAAAATCTGATATCACTTCTCTTTTTTTAAAAGGTGAATTTACAAAAAACTGGATTAAATGGAAGAAGTAAATCAATCTGTGGTGTCTGAATTCATTATCCTTGGGCTTTGCGATTCATGGGAGCTCCAAGCTTTCCTCCTAGGGATATTTTCTTCCCTTTATTTGATCACCATTTTAGGCAACATCTTCACTGTGGTCATAATCATTACTGACCTCCATCTCCATTCCCCTATGTACTTCCTGTTAGCCAATCTCTCATTCATTGACTTCTGCCTTTCCTCAGTCACTACCCCTAAAATGATCACAGACTTTCTCAAAGAAAATAAGACCATCTCCTTTGGAGGGTGCATGTGTCAAATTTTCTTTGGACACTTCTTTGGAGGGGGTGAAATGGTGCTGCTTGTGTCAATGGCTTATGACCGTTACGTGGCCATCTGCAAGCCACTCCATTACTCTAGTATCATGAACAGACATATGTGCATTGGGTTAGTGATGACATCATGGATCATTGGTTTTTTGCATTCAATAAGTCAACTAGTTGTGATTGTAAAGTTGCCCTTCTGTGGACCCAGGAAACTGGATAGCTTTTTCTGTGATATTCCATTGGTGATCAAGCTAGCCTGCACAGACACATACATTCTAGAAATGTTGATAAATGCTGACAGTGGAGTACTGGCAACCATTTGCTTCATTCTGTTGTTGCTCTCCTACTCTCATATTTTGTTTACTATCTGCCTTCACTCTAAGGATGGAGCATCCAAGGCTCTCTCTACCTGCACTGCGCATATCACAGTAGTGGTATTATTCTTTGGACCTTGCATCTTCATCTATTTGTGGCCAGTCAGCATCACCTGGGTGGACAAGTTTCTTGCTGTATTTTATGCAGTCATAACACCTCTCCTAAATCCAGCCATTTATACCCTTAGAAATAAAGAGATTAAAAATGCCGTGAAGAGAGTACTATGCTAGCATGTGGATTTCAGTGAGTATTACACAGTCTCTCACATTATCAGAATGTTCAATGTAAACTCCCTAAATTAGCAACACCTGTCCTGTTATTCTAGCCTGAGAAGTATCCCTAATTCACAGATGAAAGTAGTACGTGTCCAGATGAAATGTCTGTGTTGATTCTACTTGATTTCACGATCATTTATTAGCCAGTGAATGCAACATGATTATCTATGGGAAATGTAGTCAGATTTCATGACCATGATTTTGATTGTGCTCAAGGATGACTAAGAAAATAATAACATATAAATGATTATTATATTAATGCTGCTACTTCAACACTCACCAGCAAATCTTGGAATTTTTTATTATGATAAACATTTCTTTGAACAAAGCATGTCACATTAGTCTTCGCTTAATATTTTTCAATATGCCAGTGAATTGAGTATTATCTTTACATTTACAAATGAGTAAACTGGTCTTTCAATTAGTAAGCATTCTACCTAATTTATCTGGAGAGACAACTAGTAAGGTAATCATCAAGCATTCCCCATCACACTCAGAATAAAACAGAATCAATCACAATCTGGAAATAATGTTGTTCCTTCATTTATGTCTAGGTCATGTGTGAAACAGTATAATTGTCCTTGAAAGATACATATTAAAAATAAAGATGAATGCACTAATAACCTCAGGTGATTTTGCTTCTTCTCTTTCTTGTAATAAATGTGTTGGGGGGGATTATTACCTATACCAGGTAAAATCAAAGGAAACATGCTATGTTCTCTAAAATGACTAAGGAATCCAAAGACCTTCTGTTTTATGTATATCATATTAATATTTATAATTTTGAAATAAAACCAAAAATATTTAATACTTATAAGTTAGCTCATTTAAAAATAACTCCAATAAGGCACTGTATGATCAGAACTAATGTCATAAGCAAAAAAAAGTTATATAAGACAAATTATTAGAGAAAGCTTGTCAGCAAGGAATTTAGACAGAGCAGTTGTTAGATAATAATAATGCCATCCATGAATTGATCAGATCAAC
This sequence comes from Galagoides demidoff, assembly GCA_963574575.1. Taxonomy (NCBI): domain Eukaryota; kingdom Metazoa; phylum Chordata; class Mammalia; order Primates; family Galagidae; genus Galagoides; species Galagoides demidoff. The sequence continues at coordinate 1,657 of CAUYQV010019243.1, read as the reverse complement.
ATCCATTTGATATGTAAAGAATCTTCATTCATTTAGTCATAAAGTCAAAATTTCAAAAATTGTAATATATGTGGAAAAAATTTATATATAAATCTCTAAGCCCTAGGCCAACTGGAGAAGATGGGACAATCACAGGTCAAATACAAGGTCAAATCCAAGACACACACTAACTCTGCATCAATTCTTTCTCCCTCTCTTCCTAACATATGTCAAATGCTCCCTCATCTGTCTTTTGTTGTTTACCTTGTCCCACTCTGTTTTTTCTTCCTCCAGGTTTTAAATTCTTATCTCTCTCTCACACACTTTTTGGCTTTCAGATAAAATATAAATTCACTTCTTCATATCCTGAGTTTAAATGGATGAGAGAAGAATATTTCATACTTCTTTCAAAAGTTTAACTACATTAACCCTAAATTAATTAATTTTAATCTGGAATGTCCAATATTTAAAGTTGTACTATCAGTAGATCCTAAGGTAGTAATCTATACTTTTTCATCAACTTTCTATTAAACTTTCCTGGGATCCTTAACTCAGTTTCAAAACGATTGAATGTAGAATTAAGGTGATAATTTAATGTAACCTCATAGTCAATAATCTATTCTGAATATTACAAAATATTCAATTTAGAAAAAGTATTTAAAAGTATTGGGAAAATGTATCTTTTGCAATGGATAACAGTGTTTTTCAATATAAGTAATAAGGTAATGAACATAAAAACTTATTCAAAATAGCACTTTATTTCAAAGGAATAAATATGGTGAGAGCTAATTTATCTTTTTATGAGATAGTCTTCTAATCCGCAAATGAAAAATGCCAACCTCTGTTAGGGTTTCTGTGACTCCAGTGCTATGCCCTTGGTTTCATAAACTTTTGGGATTATCTATAGACTACTAAAAATATAAGCTATACAAAAATAATGTGTGCTGTCTGGATTTGAAAGTCTTAAAGGTCATAAAAATTATTCACAAGTGAAAATTTGAATATGTAATCATATCCATTATTTTTAAAGTTGTACAAAATTACCCAAAATTTTCTGACCTCCTGTGCTTAGAAAAATTGACACACTCGGTCCAATAAGATTATATAAATATCAAACACTTTACATGTCTTTCAGCTAATCCTCAAATTTCTTATAATTATTTAAGCCTTTATGCTACTTAGAAATGTTTGAAAATGTGCTAAATAACTTGTGTTCTTATGAGTAACTTAGGAGATCTTCCTCAGACTCAGGAGCTGACTACTTAGTCTCTTCATTGCCATCTTCATGTCTTTGTTCCTCAGAGTGTAAATGGCAGGATTCAGAATGGGTGTAATCATAAAGTCCAAAATGGCAAGAAACTTATCCACTGGTACTGTGGGAAATGGCCACATATAAACAAAGATGCATGGTCCAAAGAACAAGACTACCACAGTAATGTGAGCTGAAAGAGTTGAGAGGGCCTTGGACAAACCAGCTGAAGAGTGTTTCTGTACAGTAACTAGGATGAAGATATAGGAGATAATCAGTAAGAAGAAGGTGCCTGTGGATATGAACCCACTGTTGGCAGTAACCACGAACTCAGTTCTGTAGGTATCTATGCAAGCGAGTTTGATGAACCAAGGAAGATCACAATAAAAGCTGTCTATTTCATTGGGACCACAAAAAGGCAAATAGACA
>CAUYQV010019242.1:0-24236 GCA_963574575.1 Galagoides demidoff | reverse complement strand
AGAAAGATTTCTGTGATGCCACCAGGCAAGCTCCTTCTTCTGAGTTCCGCTGCACCCTGCACTGTGGTCACTATCCTGCTGCAATGTAAGACATTGCTTCCCTGTCTGTGTCAGAGACTAGGCGCTCCTTGAGGACAGAGGTCATGGCCAGTTCATTTCTGTATCCTCAGCATTAAGCACAAGGCCTGGGATGGAGGAGAGAATCAGAAGATGTTTGTCGTATGAGTGAATGAATGTCCTGGGGATGAAAAAAAATCTACGGAGCTGGGGACAGAAGGATACTGAAGGCCAGAGAGGTTTGGGGAAGGAGCCTGGACCAAAGAGTCGGTGAGAGGAAGAGGTCTGAGATCTAAGTCTGTGAGGAATGAGATCTGAAGGGAGGGATCCGGGTGTGGAACAGAGAGGTCTAGGGCACTGCAGAGGGGTAGGACAGAGGGGAACGAAACAATACCCATTGTATGACAATTCATTTCATCCACAAAGCAACCCTATGAGATTATTATTGTCCCCATTTTACAAGGGGGTAAATTGAGGAACACTGAAGTGAACCACTTGCCTCGGGGGATATCGCTAGTGAGGGTGGTGTGGTGGTGCTGCGATTCCAACCCAACAGAATGGCTCCAGTCGGTGCTCTTGTGCGCTACGCATTTGGTCCAGGGCCCGCATACAGTAAGTCTTCACGGAAGGTCAGCCGTCACCGCTGTCATTATCTGGGCAGAGGCGTAGGGCCATGGGGAGAGGGGAGGAGGGGTCTTTGAGGTCGCCCTGGGACCTAACATCTGCCTAGACCCGAGCATCAGTCAATCCGGAGGAGCTGCAGGTCGCGGCGTCGGTGAAGTACCCATTGCCATGGGAACAGAGGCCTCAGGCGGGCGCATGCGCAGATCGGGGAGCGGGTGTTGAACCGGTGAAAGGTGACGTAAAAACGCACGGGGTGGGGCGCGGGGCTCGGCACGTCAAAGCCCTGCGTCCTTCGGCCCCCGAGCACAGGAAAGGTGCGCACGGCGGGGCGACGACAGCGGTGGTGATAGCAGCCCCTGGTGAACCGACATTGGCGCGGAGCTGACGTGAGAAGAGGCGTTGAGTGAGACGTGAGGGCGGCACCTGCGCCCGGGAATACCCCGCGGCGCGAACCGGCGGCCCAGACTCCGGTCCCGGTTCCTGAGGCCCCGCCTCCCGGGCCTTGGGACTAATCGGATTGAGAGCGCGCCGGACCGGGCCGCGAACTCGCCAATTGCGGAGGGCGGCGGCCACCGCCCAATCCCGAGCAGACAGGTGCGAGGTCCGGAAGACGGAGGCCAATCTGCAGCGGTTGCGACCTGTTGGGGCAGGTCTCGGCCAATAAGGAGGCGCGAGTGACATCTTTGCGCACTAATCGGGAGTGAGGAAGCGTTTGTGCCCGCCCACCCTTCCGGCCGGAGCTCTATTTACCAGGGGCGTGCAGCCTGCTTGCCAATCAGAGCGCGGCCGAGCGGCCTGGCAGCCAACCCCAGAGGAGCGGCCGGCTGGCGTCCGCCGCACCCAGGAGTAGGGGATGTCCTACAAACCCATCGCCCCCGCCCCCAGCAGCACCCCCGGCTCCAGCACCCCTGGGCCGGGCACCCCGGTCCCTACAGGTGAGGATCCATCTCTGCCCCCGCTCGCCTGCCCGGGCGTCAAGGTCTCGAAGAGAAGACGGCCTGAATTCTGCAATACCGGGCCCGCCGACCACCCTCGCTGAGCCTCAGTTTGCTGGCCTGTGAAGTGGGCGTGGTCACGTAAGGGCTTGTAGGTGGAGCGCATGGGGAGGGGTTTGTTCCTGAAGTTGATCCGCGTGGAATGAAGCATTCTTTGGAGGGAACCCGGTCGGGGGCTTGGAAAGCTGGGAGGCGTCGCTGCCTGGTGCTGACCTCTTAACTCGCGCCTGTTGCAGCCGGAAGTGTCCCATCGCCATCAGGCTCAGTGCCAGGAGCCGCTGCCCCTTTCAGACCACTGTTTAACGACTTTGGACCACCCTCCATGGGCTACGTGCAGGTGAGTAGGAACAGGGTTTACTTACAGATGGGGACTGGATTCTCACTTCCTCTAGGGGCCTGATCTCACTGCCCTCTTCTCTTTTGACATAGGCCATGAAGCCACCTGGCGCCCAAGGCTCACAGAGCACTTACACAGACCTACTGTCAGTCATAGAGGAGATGGGCAAAGAGATCCGGCCCACCTATGCTGGCAGCAAGAGCGCCATGGAGCGCCTGAAGAGAGGTAAGTGAGGCTAGGCTCACCCTGTCCTGCTCAGGAGGCTGACACTGGACAATCATTCTTCATTAGGAAATGAAGGACACCTGAAGACCACCTGAAGCCTAGACTAGAGCCAGTATCACTACCCAGAGAGGTGTATTGAATTGAATTGAAATTGAGTCAATTTCCAGGGAAAAGCATAGGAATTTGTATTTAAGGGGTGAATGTGAGGATTAGCCACACCTCTAATCTCATCCAACCCCTCATTAGATTTGAGTTTTTCTTGCTGAAAGGAAAGGGAGTGGAGAGGGAGGGGTTGGGCTGTGGAGGGTTGCTGAGACCCATTCCCCCCACCCCTACCCCAGGCATCATCCATGCCCGGGCCCTAGTCCGAGAGTGCCTGGCAGAGACAGAGCGGAACGCCCGCACGTAACAGGAAGTACCTCCTCGTTGGACGTTTCCTGGCCACTGCAGAGCACCTGCTTCTCCCTGGCCTTCATCCCGAGTTGCACTAACCATCCTGAACTTCCTGTCCTGTGTCCCTTGGTGGGTACCCTCCAGGAACCAGGGGGAGGCTCTCACTCCAGTTGGCAGCACTAACTGTCCTCCCCAAGATTTAGCAGCGAGGTCACTGAGAGTCCACCCATGACCTGCCCACAGTGTTGATCCAACTGGAGTTTTTTCCTTTCTGTGTCCCTTCCACCAGCCCTTCCCCAGCACCTCTCATCACTGTCCCAGGTCACCTCCTTCCCCAGCAGGGACTCAGAAGCTCCCTGCCTTGTCTCCTGGGCCATAGCAACTCTTTTCTCAGTGTGTCTTTTGCTAAATATGCCCTTTTTATATAAATAAAAGATGATTTGGAGTTGTTCTCAGTTCTGAGCCTTTCTGGGTCTGGTTCTGCTAAGCCTGGTGAGCCAGGGAGAAAGCAGGAAAGAGGCTCAGGGAAGGGCATGTGGTGCAGGGAAGGGGAGGCTGACGGAACCCGGTTTTGCCTTGCCTGAGCTTACAGCGGTGGGACTCTGCCGCTCAGCTGTAAGTGGAAGGGACTGGGCCCTGGGAGCCGGCAGCCCTGTGCGCCTTTCTGTGGAGCCGCCAGGGGGCAGTGCAGGGCCTTGGCTGCCTCCACAGCTGCAGGCGCTGCCAGCCTGGGCCTAGAGGGCTCTTCCTCTGGGTTGACGCTGATGCCTGGCAGGGTAGAAATTCCAGTTCACTTGAGCAACTCCCTCACACACCTTAATGCCCTAACAACACCCTAAACTCTAAATTGGCCCTGAAAGTCTCTGACCCCTCTGAGGGAGGAGCCACTGCTGCTTCCCTCCCCTGGCACTTGGCAGCAGAGTCTAGGGGGAAAGCCTGGCTTCCAATGTGGGTGAGACCCGGCTCTGTGCTGCCATCCACTGCCGCAGCACTTCTAGCAGGCCAGGCTTGACCCCATGAGCCCAGCCCTTGGTGTCTTGGCCTTTGCCCAGGGTAGCTGGGTGGCCAGACTTACAGACCTGGAAGGTATGGGAGGGGAAAGCCTTGTGGCACCATTCAGGAGCTAGCCCAAAGATTTGCAGTGAAGGCCTGTCTCTGCCTGGGTATGTAGCTTAGTGACTCTGGAGGTCTGGCGCCCTGGACCTCAGCCCTAGGTGGAGGCAAGTCAGCCAACAGTTTCTAGGCAGACTAACAGTGGGGAGGCATCTCCCCTACCCTGGGTCTCAGGGTCTAGGGCTGCAGAAGGTGAGGAACTGTGGAACATGGGCCTGGGACCCTGTCGTGTCAAACTCCACCCCTTTGTTTTACCCTGGAGGGCCGGGCTAGGGTGGAGATAAGGAACCAGGAGTCTTTGGGGACCCAGACAGCACGGAGGGAGTACGAAGCACCAGCATTAGAATGACCTCTTCCCCGGCTGCCTTGAGGAAGGAAGGCAGGGGCCTGCCCCAGTCCGCTGCGGGCGGGGCTGCCCAGACCCTGCGGGGGTGGGGAGGGCTTGCGGGGCCCAGGAAGGGGGCGGGGCGGCCGCAGTGACGCGGCGGGCGACAGGGAAGGACGGCTGGGGCGCCGGCAGGCGGACTGAGAGGAAGGTCGGGGCCATGGGCCGGCGCTGCGCCTCCGGAGGGTCCAGCCACTGCTGGAACCCGAGGCTGGGGCTGAGGACGCTCGGGGCTCCGACCCACTGGCCGGCCGTCCCCACCCGGGCCGGGTGAGGGGCTCTTGCCCTAAGCTAGAGGTGAGCCGGGACGTCGGCAGGCGGGCCAAGAGTATGGCTGGGAACTGGGACGCCGGGGAGCAGAAGGAAGTGGGGACAGCGAGGCCTCTCGCCTGCTCGCTGGGTGCTAGGTGGGAAGGGGTGGCAAGAGTGGGAGGGGTGCCTGCGGCGGAACTGTGGCGCCTGGACGGTGCGCAGGTGGGCGGAGCGGGTCTCCTGGGGCGGGAGCTCATGAGATACCCTCTGGAGCAGCTCTTGCCTCAGCCTGAGGAGGGGCTCAAACCCCGGGAAGGATGATGGGATGGCTGCTTAGGCGAGTGGAGAAAGTCGGTGAAGGCCAGGGGTCAAGGAAGGATGCTGGGGAGAAGTCTAGGACCTGGCTGCCCGCCAGGGTGGGGGAAAACAGGGGATATCTGGTCCTGGAATGTAGGTTCAGGTGCAAGTGGTGGGGAACACTGGCAGAGATGCTGGGGCGCACGGGGCTGCTTCACGCAGAGACACCCGGGGGACAAGATCCTTGGTGGACGTCCGGAACGACACAGGACCCCGCCGACTCAGGGAAAGGGATGCAGGGGGCGGGACCCCGGGGGACCTGTAGTGGAAGGCGGACCTGGAAGGAGGGGCCCAGAGGTTCCTGGGGGCGCGCCGCCGAGGGGTGTCGCTCCGAGGAGGCTAGGACGCGGCGCAGCGGGAGAGGTGAGGCTGGCCCTCCCGCTGGCCGGAGCCCGCCGCTCCGGGGGGCCCGCGTCAGCGCGCGGTTGCCATGGCAACGGGCGGGCGGGGGGCGGGGGCTGCACGGAAAAGAGGTCAGCGTTCAGTCTCGCTGCGGCTCCGGCCCCCGGCTGCGCGGGCGGCCGGTGCTTGGGCTCACCTCTGCCTCCCCCGCGGCGGACCGGGGCATGGGGTCCCGCCGCACAAACCTCGCGGCTGGCGCGCTGGGCTCGGGACCGCGCGCCGCCGCCCCGCACTGACTGCCGTGCCGTGCCCTGCGCCAGGCGGAGCGGAGGCCGCGCGCGGCCCGCTGAACGCCTTCAGGATGCTCATCAAGGAGTACCACATTCTGCTGCCCATGAGCCTGGACGAGTACCAGGTGGCCCAGCTCTACATGATCCAGGTGAGGGTGGTGGGCAGGGGAAGATAAAGGTGGGCCGACGGGCGGGCGCGCAGGCTGCACAGGGGACAAGGGGTGGAGCCCAATTGACACCCCCCCCAGCCCTGCTGGGGCTTGGAATGGCTCGGAACCCAGAGGAGAAGAGAGGCCGCTCTTCGTACGCGGCGGTGGGGGAAAGGCTGTGTGGAAGGGGCAGAAGAGCTGAGTGGGGCCTTCCACCACGTACCCTGCCTGTGATGGAGGCTTGGCCTCCGCTGATCTCCCTTAATCCTCCTCAGAATCTGTAATCCTATGGGGAAAGGGGGGGAGCCAATGAGGAGACAAGGATGAAGGAGACCTAGGTGGGACAGAAGGGGCAGCAGGGGGTCTGGAGAGGACTGGCAACCCCAGGTGGTCAGGGAAAGGGGGTGAAGATCAGGCTGCAAAGTGAGGACAGTGACAGGGCAGACGGGGACAGAAGGTGAGGGAAGCGTCTGGGCTTGGACTATAAGGAGAGTGGGCCAGGGCAGCTCTCAGGGAGAGGGTTGGTGCAGGGGCTCAGGCATGTCTGTTCCAGATCTGTTCTCTAGAACTATGAATCAGAGTCAGAGGAGACAGGAGGACTGGGACCCAGCCTCAGGGGAGTGACAGGGCCAAGTTTGGGCACCAAAACTATAAAAAGACAAGATCCGGTACTCCGCAGCTGTAAGGAGTGTGGCAGGAGCTGGGACTAGGCTCCCAGCGAGGGAGGGGACCTCTGGGAGGTGGAAGCACTTTGTCCTCTTCTGGTCCATTCTTCTGTCCCAGCTGCCCTGGATACCTTGCTCCTCATGGAGCACACCCAGTGCACTCCCACCTGGGAGCTTGCACTGCCTCCCCCCTGCCTTGAGTATGCCCCACCCTACATCTACTGGGCTCCTCCCTCACCTCCTTCAAGTCATGGTCAAGGAGCCAGGGGCATGTTATCTTCTCAATGAGCCCTTCCCTGACCATCTTATCAAAGCTGCAGTTCCTGGCCCTTGATGCCCACTTTCTTTTCTAAGCTTTCTCTTTCCCAGAGTGCCCATGTACATACCACATAATTTGTTTTTTCCTGTTGTCTGTCTTCCTATACTTGAACCTAAGTTCCACGAAGGCAGGTGGCTTTGTTCTATTCATCATTAGATCGGAATTAATAATCCCTAACAATGCCAGGGAGTGGAGCAGACACTTGATAAATATGTGAATAATTGAATCAGGTGCTGGGTTGCAGAACCCCATGGGGGACTGGGCAAAATCTGTGATCCTGATCCCAGAGAGTGGGAGTGGGGCAGCAGGTTTGGGTTTCAGGGAGTTGAAAAGGCCAAGACTAGGGCCCCAGAGCTGTGCAGGGTTCCAGGCTGAGCTGACAATCCCAGGAGCTGAGCTGGGGCCAGATCCCTATTCTGCTCTGCCTTGGGCCACAGAAAAAGAGCCGGGAGGAGTCTAGCGGTGAGGGCAGCGGTGTGGAGATCCTGGCCAACCGGCCTTACACAGATGGGCCTGGAGGCAGTGGGCAGTACACACACAAGGTGTACCACGTGGGCTCCCACATCCCAGGCTGGTTCCGGGCCCTGCTGCCCAAGGCTGCCCTGCAGGTGGAGGAAGAGTCCTGGAACGCCTACCCCTACACTCGCACCCGGTGAGTGGGTGGGGCAGGGGCATGGGCCCCCATGAGGGAACAGCCCCGCTGGGCACAGTCATGAGCCCTACCCCTGCCCTCTGCCCAGGTACACTTGCCCCTTTGTGGAGAAATTCTCCATTGAAATAGAGACCTACTACCTGCCTGACGGGGGCCAGCAGCCAAATGTCTTCAACCTGAGTGGGGCTGAGAGGAGACAGCGCATCCTAGGTGAGGCTGGAGCTGTGGGGGACCTTTGAGCCCTTCTCAGGCCCCTGCTGCCTCTACAGGAAACCCTTGACAAGGCCCAGCTCTTTTCAGGCCTCAGAGCCTCACTGTGAGAGGCCCAACCCCAAAGGGGCATGGGGCAGGGGTTTGAAGCTGCTAGTGTTGCTCAGTGCCTGCTGGAACCCCTCCCCCAGATACCATTGACATTGTGCGGGATGCAGTGGCCCCAGGTGAATACAAAGCAGAAGAAGACCCCCGACTGTACCGCTCCGTCAAGACAGGCCGAGGGCCACTGGCTGATGACTGGGTGCGGACAGCAGCCCAGTCAGGGCCCCTCATGTGCGCTTACAAGCTATGTAAGGTGGAGTTCCGCTACTGGGGCATGCAGGCCAAGATCGAGCAATTCATCCATGATGTCGGTGAGCACCCAGCAGGCACTGAACCCTGCCTTTGTAGCCAAGGTCCCTCCGCATCTGCTGGGGACACAGAAATAGCCACCATTTCCATTTGAGGTGGGGACACTGAGGCAGAGGGGTATACAACCTAGTTGGGATTCAGGGAAGAAGTGCCATCACAATCTCTGCCATCCTGGCAGCTCTGACATTCAGAGATGCTGCTGCTTCCATCAAGATTCTAAGATTCTCCATCATTCTATGAGTCAAGAGAGATTTAGAGAATCTCAGGAGAGTCACTAGCCCTCACCAGCCACATGTTAGGAGGCTTTGACTCTGATGTCATTCTGTCTGGGATACTTTCCCCACCCCCAGATCCAAGCCCAGCCCCTGGCCCTGGTGTGCAGGAGACCCTGTTCCACACCTCCCCTCAACCTAACCCCCGTAGTTCAGCCCTGCCTCACTGCCCAGGTCCAAGGATGGGGTCACCTGCATGTAGAGAGACAATCCTCAGGTGGGGCAGTCCTGTGGCCTGGCTTCTGCTCCACTACTGACTTTTCCATGGAAGCTCCAGCAAGCCACTGGCCATCTCTGTCTTAACTTTCTCTTCTGTAAATGAGGAAGAGGTTGGGCCAGATATTAAGAGCTAATATTGACAGTGATCTCACTTACCAGACCCTTTGCTAATTGCCTTTTGTATAAGATCTCCTTTATTACCCCCAACACCCTACAAAGCAAGGATAATTATTATTCCCATTTTACAGATGAGGAAATTTATTTATTTATTTGTTTATTTTTGAGACGGAGCCTCAAGCTATCCCCCTGGGTAGAGTGCCATGGCATCACAGCTCATAGCAACCTCCAACTCCTGGGCTCAAGCGAGTCTCCTGCCTCCACCTCCCAAGTAGCTGGGACCACAGGCGCCTGCCACAACCCCTGGCCATTTTTTGGTTGCAGCCATCATTGTTGTTTGGTGGGCCCGGGCTGGGGATTCGAACCCGCCACCTTAGGTGTACGTGGCTGGCGCCTTAGCCGATTGAGCCACGGGCACCGAGCCGGGAGAGAGTGTTTCATGGGTAAGAGTTTCATTTGGTGATGCCAGACAGTGATGATGGCCGCTCATCAGCGCCATGCTCTTGAGACCGCTGAACTTCCCACTGGTAAATGCTTCAGACGGTCGACTTCCTTATGTGTATTTCATCATGTTTGAAAATAAAAATCTAAGGATTTTTTTTTAATAAGAAGACTGAGATCTGCAAATAGCTAAACGCAGCAGGAGATACCACCTCAGTGCTTTCTCCCTGCTCGCCAGGCTACACGTTCATACGTGGCATGTCCAGGAGACTGGTGGCCAGGCACCAATCCAGGGATATCCAGCACTTGCCCTCTCGCCCCTCAAGCCCACTCTCAGCCCACTGCTGTGCTCACACCTGCCAGGGCTTGACACAGCTTAGGGCTGTGTTTTCCAAATATTAAAGATGCACGTGTGACCTTCAAAATTCCAGCTGCCCCCAGGACCGTGGCAGACCATCTTCTCGAGACTTAACGCAGTCACTCCCCTCCTGGCCTCTCGGTCACTGGTTCCTAAGTGGACACTTCCATCTCATTGAACTCCCTTTGGAAGAACTCTTCATGTCTCTGATATGAATGGGAAGTCAATAGTGGGGGCCACAGGGAGAAAGTGACCACCTAAATCAGTGGGAAATGAATGAATGCCATGAGAATAAAACAAGGCTTATTAGCATCAAACCAGACGCTGTGGCTGCCTGAAGCCCAGAGCTGAGACTTACCTCTCTGTTTAGAACAGAGGTCGGCAAGAGGTAAGAGAGAAGGAAAGACACAGACAGGCCGGTCAGAGAGGTTTGCATCATATAATCAGAAATCTTGAATGAGGAGTGAAAGGAAATAACTTTCTGCATTTTTGACCCGATCCCATTGAACACAAGGCCTGGCGTCCTGCCAAAAGTGTCTTAGGCATGCCCAGCAGAATGTGACTCAGAGCTTAGAGGAGACACTGGTCTTCGGCAAGAACCGCACACAGGCTGTAACTCCCTTGCCAACTCTGATCAGTTGGTGGTGGCCGCCTGGGGCCACATCCGGAGAAAGATCCCAAAAGAGCACACACTGTGTGACTTGACTCCCTGTCTGGCTCCAGCAGAAAAAACACTGTGATCGATTAGCAATGTCTGCCACAGACACAGGACGGGGCCACAGAACACATCCCCCATCCTCGATATCCCCAAATGAGAATGCTCCGACTCCCCAAAAGGCTCTAGTGGTCAGACCTCCTCTGCAAGGTCCCGACAGGCCAACCCTTCCTATCTCAAAATGCTCACTCAGGCAGCTGTTTAGAACTGTGCCTGTGGACATGCTGCTTGCTCCTTCTAAGGGCGCAGGAAGGCAAGGCTTACAATTATTGTTTTGCCACCCAGACAGAAACGGCTCAAGGAGGTTAGGTGACCTGCCCAGGGTCGCAAGGCCAGGAACTGCAGAGCAGCAGCTCCCACCCGGCCCTGGCTCCACGTGGAATGCCCTGCCCCTCTACTCCTTGGCCAGACTCTGCTGGGGGACTGGCCTCTGGAACCAGTGACCCAAACGTGTACAGCAACTGAGTCCGGAGGAGACGCCGATGTGTGTGCGTCCTGACTCCTCCAGAGGCAGCGGCTGTATCATCCGAGTAGACACAACAAACTTTTAATAACTCTACGCAGCTCACGAAGCCAGAAGTGTATTTTTACTCTGTGAGTCATTCATTTATTTGTCAATAGGGGCCATATATAAACAGACCGGAGGCCCTGGAGACACCCTGGGGCCAGGGAGCCGGCTAGAGATGCTCTTGCGTCTGAAAGTGCCACGGATCATAGAGCTGTGGGCACTGTGTGGGCAGGGGCCCTGGGAGGCCTGAGCCCTGTGGGCTTGGGAGGGGGAAGCCTCACGCTGGGCACACAGGCCTTGGCAGATCTGCCCAGCTCCACTGCCCGTGAGTCCACGGACCCACCAGCAGGGCTGTGCAGCCATAGTTTACCCATCCATGAAATGGAAACATCAACACTAGCCTCCCTGGGCTTTGGGAAGATTAGTGATGATGACGTCTGCACTGAGCAGTTCTGGGATGTCATCTGTAACAGCCATAGGTTGCCAGCAGTGACAGACAATGGGGGCACAGACAGAGGGATTTGTTCCTCAAACACAAACTGCATGAGCGGAGCACCTACTATGCGCCAGGCACTTACTGTGTGTTGGGAGAAGGGGAGGTGGAAGCAGTGTGAATGCAGCACCTCTGAAGATGAAGGCAGGTGGGAGCAGGAGCTCTGCCTCGGGGACACTGGTGGGACCTACCAAAGCTGAATGGCACACACCTCATGCCCGCAGTTCCTTTTCCGAATATATGCCCTGTAGAGAGGAGAGCTTATGTTCTCCAACAGAGTGGGTGCAAGGATGCTCAGCGCATGTCTGCTCACAACAGTCAAGAAATTCCAACAGCTGGAGCCTCTGTCAACAAAAGAATGGATGCACGAATGGGGTGGTATTCTCAGAGGGGATGCTGGGCTGTGAACCACTGCCAGACAGACCACGTGGAGGGGAGGGACAACCCTAAGGTCGAGGGACAGAGCCAGACAAGGAGCACACGCTGTCTGGTTCCATTCATTCCTGACAGTCAATATTACAGAAAAATCATCTAAGGTGATGGAAGTCAAAGGAACCACAACCTCTGGGGGGTGGGGAGAGGGGAGGGAGGGGAGAACAGCATTTGAGTCCCCAGGCCCCATTCTGATCTTAATATTTGATTGAAGGAGCTAACAGATTGTCCAGCCAGTTTCTACTGGGCTGTTGTCACCCCCACCTAGAGAGTCCTGACTACATACATCCGTGAAAATTACCTGTAAATGCACAGATGGGACAATTAGCTTGGTGTGTACATCCACAGAGATGGTGGAAATACTCCACAGGTTGAGGGTGACAATGGCCCATGGTCTGAGTGGGGACCATGAAGGAGCATGCAAATGTAAAAATTTGCATATACCGTGCTTTATAAAAAAGATATGGAGAGTAGAAAGTACACAAGAGGCTTCCCTAGGGACCCCAGGGTTGCAAACTCAGAAGTTCAGGAGGGCCAGGGAGATTTTAAAAATGACTGAAGTGGGACAAGTATACGCTGTAGAGATTTGGCTCCTCACATTGTTACTAGGTATGAAGTCTGCCTAGACAACTGGGTGGTGCCTGTGGTTCAGTGAGTAGGGTGTCAGCCCCATATACCAAGGGTGATGAGTTCAAACCCAGCCCTGGCCAAACTGCAACAACAAAAAATAAAAAATAAATAAAAATAGGTTTTTTTTTTCTAAATATTGTTGAACTAAATTAAACCCCAGGCTTGGTTGTCCCCTCTCATAGGCTATAGGTCTGAGTCCTCTGAGTCCAGGAGACCTGCCCACACTGGCAGTCACAGGCAAGAAATCAGATGAACGGTGTCGGGAGCGGGCAGTTTTCAACCATGCAGAATGGCTGAAGTGGAAAGACCCAGATGGGAGAGTAAGAACCCACTCCTGGTTCCATCTGGAAGCCCTCAGACTTCCTGGGTGCATCCCTTGACCTCCAGCGATGCCTCAGCTTCCTTATCAGATGCTTCGTGAGATTTCGGGGTTACCCACTTGGGTGCAGGAACTCCGTCCCCTCGGGCTGTACCACTCATAGTAGGGACTCAGCAAATAGCACTTGGTCAAATTATTACTAATTAGTCAATCAATCATTCTAGACCCTATCAAAGGGTTGCTATGACAACACAGTGAGCTGAGGACCCAGGAGCCATCTGTCAGAGATGCTGATGGGACTTTGAGTTCAGACCCCTGAACAAGGAACAGCCCCCTCTCCAAGGTGGGAGGTCGTGTGAAGCCATGGTGGGGGGGGTCCAAAATCTGTCCCCAGAAACCCTGTTTTCCACATACCCAACTAATTACCCAATCTGTGCATTTACAGGTAATTTTCACAGATGTATTCAGTCAGGACTCTCTAGGTTGAGGGTGACAACAGCAGATTGTAGAAACCGGCTTGACAATCTGTCAGCTCCTTTAACCAAATATTAAGATCAGAATGGGGCTTGGGGACTCAAATGCTATTCTTTCCCCACCCCTTACCCCTCCACACACACACACTTTGCTTTTTCTCCTTCCAAGCAAAATAAGAAACCTCCAAACTGAGACTGTCTTCAGAGGACAGCAGGGTGAAGCCTCCCCATGTCCCCTCTGCCCACCTGTGAGAAAGTGGGCAGAGAGTGAGGCTGCCACCTGCTCTGGGGGGAGGTCCCAGAAGACTCCAATGTCTGAGGCTGGACCAATCGCTGTGGCCAGGGGTGGAGTCTGATGGATGCTCAGTGCAGGGGGATCTCCTGTACACCTGATGGGGGGGGGGGTGTGTTTCTTCATAGATTAACCCAACCGTCTGCATGACTTAAGTTTATAGCTCCAGAAAGGTGTTGAATGAGTGGGAGAACCAAGAAGGGAGCAGAAAGATTGTATATTGGAGAAGGAGAATGGGGAGGAAGAGAGAATGAAAGAGGGAAGGAGGAGGGGAGAGGATGAGGAGGAAGAGGAGGAGGGGAGGTGGCGGCCAGGTAGGAATTAATTGCTGTTTACGAGGCACTTTCAGTTCGTCATCTCTGCCTCTCAACCACAATCCTGCCATTCCCACTCTCCAGATGAGACAAACAGGTTTCAGAGAAGGAGGAGCTTGCAGCCACCTGTGCCCTGTGACGAGGAAGAGGAAGGGACAGACTCCTGCCCGGGCCCTCCCAGGAGCTGGTGCTCTTTCTTGGGGTACATCTGTTTTCCACAGTTTAGTTAGGATTTTCCTTTAAGTTGACTTAACTTTCCTTTACTTCAATAATTTTAAAAAGCAAGCTTTAAAGGACTGCTGTAAATGGAAAACCACTCTCTCTGGATAAGGAGAAAGTAGCTAACAGCAAGCTCAGTAAAAACAAAGCAGAGTCATTAGACCCTGGCTAGACCTCGCTACCTGCCCAGGGCTCGTGCCCCAGGCCTCAATCTGTTTGTTAGAAGATTAGCAGGTGTGAGAGAGAAGTGAGACAGACAGACACCAAGCCCAGACTCTCCTTGATATAATCAGGGGTGTGCAAGGGAAGGGACTGGGGGGGGAGCTTCTCACCAGGTGACTCAAAGCTAAGTGGCGCTGCAGCCCTGCACCACCTGGAGTCAGGAAGGAACGGGAGGCTCCGCGGAGCTGTGTGTTCATTTGGAGGCGCCCTTCATCCCCCGCGAGCATCTTTAGCTTCCCTGGTCCTCTCATCCTCGGGGATAGAAAGTTCCTTTCTGAAATTACTGCGTCTGAATTTCCACTTTTAAGAGAACGGAAGAAAATTACCATCCCCATTTGCCTTTGGAAAATTTCCTCCCCCTGGCAAGGAAAAAATTGAGAAAACCCACCCAAAGTCCCTTTTCAATGAGATGAGCCTGAGTGGCACAACTGTGTCTGTGAAGCTGGAAAAGACCCCAGAAACTGTCTGAGGAGGGGAGCCCCACGCACCACAAGCCCCCCTACTGGTCCACTGTCATTACATAATTAAAGAACATGCATCTCCAGATGGCCAAGCACACTCATCTCCCAGCACAAGAGCAAACAGCACAGAAATGCACATCAAATACTGTTGCTGTCCCCACCTCCTCCCATCGTGCTCTGCTGACCAGAGACAACCACGTCTGGTTCTTTTAACTCTTTCTTCTAAAATTCACATCACTGGGTGGTGCCTGTGGCTCAGAGGAGTAAGGCACCGGCCCCATATGCCGGAGGTGGTGGGTTCAAACCCAGCCCCAGCCCAAAACTGCAAAATAAATAAATAAATAACTAAGTACAATAGCTCAAAAAAAAAAAAAAAATTCCCATCACTATGTCTAATGTGTATATATCGCTGTTTCCAGCTCACCAATTTCAGACCTCAACTACTGGCTTTTATTAAACGAGGACTTTAGCTCATGTCTCTCCCTCTTTTCCCCACACTCTCCTAATAGAATTATATTGTTGTTTTCTATGAAATTGGTGATGTTTTCCTTCTTATGACCATCCCACTATGATTCATCCTGAGACCAGTACAGTACTATCATCTTATTTACTTTCTTGTATAATTTCTTTTTCTTGGATTTCGTAGTTGCCTCAAGATTTTTTTTTGTTTGTTTGTTTTTTACTTGTCTCTTTTAAAGATTATTTCTAAAAGTCCAAATGTTAATACTGGTTAACATGCGTATCGTTTGGGTAAAACATGTTATTTTAGAAACATGAGACTATGGGTGAAGGGAGGGGGATTGCAGGTATCACGCCTATGATTTATCTTATAAGGGTACATGTGAATCTTTCTAAATGTGGAATATAAATGTCTTAACACAACAACTATGAGAAGGACATGAAGGCTATGTTGGCCAACTGGAGGAAAGTATTTCAGATTGTATATGGAAACAACACACTGTACCCCATGGTAGTATTAATGTGCACAAACATGATTTAACAATAAAAAAAAAGAAAGAAAGAAAAGAAACATGAGACTATCTGTTTTGAAAGACTATTAAGATTTTCCTTCAGGAAAAATAGAGATTTAAGGAAAAATAATAATTAAATAAGAGTGCAGAGAACATGACCATGTAGGGAAGTTTGTGAAAGCCCCACGCAGGTGACGGCATGAGAGAACAGTGAGGCGGAAGTGACGGCAGGAGGAGGAGCCACACACAGGTGTGGGGGGCGGAGCAGAGCCTGCGCATGCGCATGAGGAACCAAACGCGCATTGGTCAAATTAGGGCTTAACTTTTCCAGAAAGCAGGTGGAGGCCAGGAGGGACAGACACCTTCTTTCTCCCTGGTAAAGGGCTTGCCCTGGTCCATATCTTTGTAACCAAAGTCTCTTGTGAGTGAAGAAAGGAGAGAATCTGTGTCTTCCAGCACACAGAAGGGTGTTAGAGGATAGAGAAGATATTAGGGCTTCCTGTCCCCCGGGGGCTCCAGCGTCCCTGGTTCTTCCTGCACCTCATTCCGTGCGGCCTCACTCCCGCAGGATGGACCCTGCTCCCCCAACTACCGCATCTGGCGCCCTGTACCTGGATCCAGAGAAAACGTGGCATCTGGTGGGCCCAGGCAGTGCAGGTGTGTGCAGGGCAGGAGGGCGCAAGGTAAAAAAAGGAAATAGCCTATCACAACGTCAAACAAATTTCCAAACAGACTTGACTATGTGAAGTATTTTATATATATATATATGTCTTAGGAATTCATATTTTATAGGGGAAGAAGATTGTAAAATGCAAACCTGCGGTCATAAAAATCCAAAATGTGGGCTGTCCCACAGGGTAAACGACCTGTTTCCTCCATAAATAAACTGAAAAAATGAGAGAGAGAAGAGGAGAAAACCAAGGAGGAAGAGGAGGAGGAAAAGGAGGGAAGAGGGAGGGAAAGGGTTCGAAGGAAGCACAGATTCAAAGCTGCTGCCCAGAGACAGAAGCTCAACAAAACACACAGAGTTTGTTCAGATTCTGACTCAAAGAAGGCATTTGCAAAAAAAAAAGGAGAAAATAGGTGATAGTGTATGACATTTGGGGATTTCTTGTCAAATTATGACCAGGGTAGTGTGGTTTTTCAGAGAATCCTTTACATTTTTGAAATAGATCCTGGGAAGTTTTAAGGCTGAAACGCTCTGCAGCTCAGGACCCATTTGCAAACCGTCAAGACTGGCACTGAGCCGGCCTGGCTGGGGCTTGGTGGGGAAGTTGAGGGGCCCTCTGTCCTCTTGTGTGTGTTAAATTTTCATCATAAAATCTTTGACATAATTCAGATTTTATGAACAAATAAAATCTATTTTATTAGAAGTCCCGCCTAAATTATATCCCCCTAAAATGTGGGAAGTCCTCAAAAATGTTTTCCAAGCAGCCCTTCTCGGGACAGACTCAAATTGATTCCTGTTGCTCACACAGCCAGGGAGGTGGCTCCTTGTCCTGAGGCTGGGGGACGCTGGTCCTGGGCTGGGGGACGTGCAGGTCACCTGCTTCGCAGTTCTGTGATTGGGAACCAGACATGGACCTTTTTCCCGCTTGGGAGCTCATTTATTTTTGGCAAAAGGCAGCATCTCCTTTCCAAGCTGGGAAGGGAAGATTTTAAAGGGCTTAAAACCCAACTCCAAAGATTCATTGGACATCAAATAGCTTCTCTGAAACAAGGTTTTGATGAGTTGAGAGCAAATGAATCAGAAACACATGGATTAAATTCTCCTTAAAATCTGCATGGGTTTAAAACCGAAGGAGAAAGGGGCTTGGCAAATATCCTTCCAGTTTTATCAACCCCCAAGCATTTTACGAAACAATGTGAGACGGTCAGTGAATCCCCAGTGCCGCTTCAGAACACCATGCCTGGTCAGGTGACAAACACAAGTCCCCTTCAACATGCCAAAACGCTGTGAGCTGAAAACTCCAGCTAACAGTGCCATGATGAGGTTCTGGTCTCTATAACCTCCCTGCTCTTCCTGAAGGCACGTCACTGCATTGAAGGGAGTCGCAGAAGGCTGTGCTTCCATTCTGTTCAGCTCCCCACCTGCAATTAGAGACACCCTCCAAAATCCCCCTGCAGCCGCTGATGGGAAACCAAAATGAGTCCTACCAGAGAAAGTGTAGAGGTGAGGCCCATCTCGGGCTCTCGACTAAAGAAAAGCCTATGTCCTTTCAGAATGGAGGCCTGGACTCCAGAGGGAGTGTGTGTGGCCAGGCACCTGCCTCTGTGCTCACGTAGCACAGCCCCACGACTTTGAGGCATCACTGAAGCCAACTGCCTTGCAGTACCAGTGAGGAAACGGGGCCCAGACAGCCCAGGGACCTGAGCGGGCTCACCCGACAGCGTGAGCAGCAGCACTGGCCACAGCCACACTGCACACGGAGAGCACATGTGCACAAATCCAAGGCACCATTCTGGAGTGAGACTCAGCGTCCTTGTGGATGTGTCCCTGGGATTGTGCAGAAAGGCATTGGTGGCCCACACATTTTCAGAATCAGAGCCAACTCTCCGTTCTGCCTTGTCCGTGCTGGCTAAATCAGGCGTCCTCAACTATGGCCCTCGGGCCACACGCGGCCCGCCGAGGACATTTATCCTGCCCGCCAGGTGTTTTTGTCACCGCTGCCTGTCCTTTTAAACTATAGTCCGGCCCTCCAACGGTCTGAGGGACAGTGAACTGGCCCCGTTTAAAAAGTTTGAGGACCCCTGGTAGCACCCACATCGCCACACATACCGAGGGCCTGCTACACGGGCAGATGAGAATAGCCATGAGGGAACAGAGTCTGCTGCCAACCTGCCCCAGGCTGCCCCAATTGGAGCTGTGTGATGTTGGGCAAACTCTCTGTGGCCAGCTAGCTCATGTGTGAACCGAGGAGGCCGATAGCACCCCTCTCAGGGACACCGTGAGTTTACACATGTGAGAACGGCAGCACTCAGCCAAGTGCGTGGTCTTGTTAGATGACCCAGCCAGTCACTGCAGACAAATGAGCTCATCTGTCTAGTCCTCCCCTCTCCGTGGTGTCATTGGCCCTACCTGAGGGATGAGAAATCTGAGGCTCCAAGAGGCTGAATAACTTGATGACGAGGAGCAGAACCCGCTGCCAGTCCAGATGGGGCTAGATTCAGGGCCACGCTGAGCCTAGAAGGTGTCTACTCTTTGAGGCACATAGCTGGGCAAGCAGGGGCCCAGTGACAGTCAGCTCAGCCCCTCTGCCAGTGCCCTGTGCAGTGAACAAGTTACAGAACCAAACACCAGGGCCCCGTCCAAATCCAGGCAGAGGGAGGTGGCAGCTCCCACCCCAGGGTGCTGGCTAGGGCCCTATTCCGAGTCTGGCTCTGCCAACTCCCAAGTAGGCAAGCTTGAGCGAGTGAATTCAGTGATCCTCGGTTCCCTCATCTGTAAAATGGGCCCGGTGTTAGCATTTGAATCACAGGGCTGGGAAAAACAAATGGCAGAAGGCCTGTAACGCTGCTGCTTGGCAGGGTGCCCAGCACATGCTGATTGCCCAATAACTGGGCACGCTCGTGACTATGTTGTCATTTGTGGACACCCAGCCTCCACCTCCAGAAGTGCAAAATTTCTCCATAACACCAAGTCCTGCAGACCCACATTCCTTTCTACAGCTCATCTCCACTGCACACCTCAGCAGCCAGCAGGTGCGCACCAGAGCTGGGCAGGACTGAGGCGCCGAAATGCAAAGACCCGCCCACGGGCCTGCGGCCTGAGTATCTCCACAGACATGCCTGCGTGGGCCTCCTGGGCGGCCTGAGTATCTCCACAGACATGCCTGTGTGGGCCTCCTGGGCAGCCTGAGTATCTCCACAGACATGCCTGAGTGGGCCTCCTGGGCGGCGTCCCGGGTTTTTAGCAAGTTGTTATGTCTGTGGACATGCAAGTGGCTATATCTGGTCACTCTTGGAGATGTGAGTCCGAACGAATCACTCTAAGATGTCATCGGCAACAGGGAACACAGATGGGTCACGCTTCCCCCCAGCCTGACGGATATGGACTTAACTCCCTTCAACCTCAGCTTCTTCATCTGCAAAACAGAGCCCCAAAGACCTGCTGCCGCAGGGTAGTCCCAGGAATACAGTAAGTGCTCAATAACTACCACCGCACCACGGGACACTCCTCCAGTCCTCAGATCCCACTGAAAGGCAAAAAAAGGGCAGATTCGAACCATAAGCAACAGGCGAGGGAGGCGTCATCCCCTGGGCTTGCGGAAGATGAAAAGAATCGCTTCACCACATCAGATCACAAACCTACTACATTTTTAAACGCAAAGAAGGGCCCTGGGCCCTTTGAAGCCAACGTAAATACAACCGTTTAACAGCTTATTTTAACTATCCAATGGGAACCGAGCTGTTTAAATGGACGCACATTGTAGCGATCTGTTTTGCAACATGGTATTTGTTAGAAATCAGGATTTTACTCAACTGAATGTTCTGCGGTTGCCTCCGCTTTGTCTCTTAACGGGGTTGTCTTTATGTGAGTTTTCTTTGGCCTCCCAATAGAAGAGTAACAGATTCCTTTTGAAGTTTTTTATTGATGAATGAGCCGCTATAAATAACCCTTCGTGGCAGCCGCCCCATCTCTGAAGTTGACTCTGGAATCATAGTAGCCGAGGGAATGAAGGGCAATTTACAGCAGCCTGTCATGAAATAGTTTAATGGGCTTCATACTGTTTAACTTAATCTTTACAGATGTAAAAACAGAAATACAATTATTTTAACAACTATTATTACATATTGCTTTGCTAGTGAAAACAAAGGCTTGGGAAGCTCCAGGAGGCACTGATTTGAGACTTAGGGGGCGCGTATGAGTGGGGGAGCAGGAAAGGATGCTGGAGGCTGGCACCCTTGATTTAGAGGCAGGTCAGCA
Organism: Galagoides demidoff; assembly: GCA_963574575.1. NCBI lineage: Eukaryota > Metazoa > Chordata > Mammalia > Primates > Galagidae > Galagoides > Galagoides demidoff. The sequence continues at coordinate 4,074 of CAUYQV010019242.1, read as the reverse complement.
GGCAGAGATGGAGACTCTCGATCCCCCCAAAGTCTCCTCCTGCCTCTCTGACCACACACACGTCACAATCACATGATTGTCCAGAGGCGACTTCTCTGGGCCCATTTCAGGCGCAGTTCCGTGGTATGAATTATGGGCCCCACAGAGAATTTCTGTTGCTGGGAAAGACAACCACTCACTCTTAATGGAGCTCAAAGGACTTTTCCTGTTTCCCACAGTCCCCAGCTGCCACCCACCTCCTCGTTCCTAGCCCATCCCCCCGTCCATCACCCCTGCTTCCAGGGAGCACCCTCCCTGCCAGAGGGGAAAGGGACACTGGCTCAGTCAAAACCCTATAAATCTGGAGGTTGAGGCTGCAGTTCGGCCCCCTCTGGGAAGTCAGCCCCAGGTCTTATCCACAGCGGTGTAAATACTACCCCCTCTTGGATGCTTCAGGGAGGTCCTCGCCTACAGAGGCACGTCCAGAGCTGAGAGACGCTATCTCAGCTGGCATATTTCTCAGGAGCTGCGGCCCAAGACCCTGCTGCTCTGGACTGGGCCCTGGCACACTCCTCCACACTAACTATATAAATCATGTTTTTCTCCTCTCTGCCCCTCAGCAGGGTTCTCTCCAATAAACAGGGAGATTGTCTGAATTCTGAACCATTTGCTAAATGACAGAGTTGGGCAAAGAAAAGCCAAAACTTTTACTATAAAAGCTCAGTTGAAGACTGTGAGGACTGTCAATGGTAGCTCTGGACCACCACAGTCCCCTTTCATGATCACCCCCATCACCATAATTAGTATCATCATCTTTATCACCATCACCACCATCATAACCATCACCATCATTACCATTATCATCATGACCATAATCAGTATCACCATCACCATCATCACCATACTGGTATTGTCTTCCTTATCAGGCTGTCTATAGACAAGGCCCGTATGTCACTTACAGATGTATTCTCCATACTTAACGGGGTTCCTGGCATTTGGTCAATAAACTGCTGTTGCTTCTCACACATTGGACATGCTGATGTTCAACCCAAGTTTCGCTTCATCCACTCACTCAGCAACGGTACATTAAGCACCTTCCAGAGCATGTCCTGCTCTGAAAAGAAGAAGCTGTGGTCCCTGCTCAGATCTCCCTGGAGGAAACAAATGTACAAGCTGCTGCCACCAATACTGTACGTTGGGTTAGAATTCACTCCTCCATAGAACAACCAATGATTCCAGCTTTCCCAGAACAGAGGGATCTCCTGGGACCCAGACATTCAGTGCTAAGCCTGGGAAAGACCTGGGCCAACTGGGATGAGTTGGTCACTCTACTTCCCTGGCCCCTAACGACTGGTAGAGCACTCTCATGGGTGCCCCTGTGGGATGCTGCTCTTAACATGAGGAGGAACAAAGCTACAGTGGACAGAGGTGTCATGCAGGGGCCAGAGGATCTGAATCAAACTCCAGCTCTCCACGTTTAGCTCCCAGAACTTGGACAAGCGACTGAGCCCTTTAATCCTCAGTTTCCCCATCTATAAATGAGGGGAAATGATTTTCCCTAACTATCAGGGACTCTGGGAAAATGAACAACTTAATGATACTCTATAGGCGAAGTATTTACAATAGTCCCAAACGGGGACCAAGTAATCCAAAATATTCAAGTTACTACCCGCCCCTCATAGACCTTATCATTCTTATTGGTTTTAGTTTTACTGCAACCTCCCCTTCATTTACACAGAAAGAATGTACCTGACAGGAGCACATAGCATGGAACCTCTGCAAAGCCTGCAGGAGTCTAGGCTGGGCTTCCAGGGCTCACTGCTGACCAGACCGCAGAGCTGAGCACCCAGGAAACTGCAGCCTCCTTCAGAATCAGAGGCTTCAAATCAGAAAGCAGCTGCCACAGCCCGAGGCTCTAGGGCCACCTCCACCTCCCTCAGCTGCAAAGATAGCACACCAACCCCTCCCCTGGGCAGGCCTCATGCTAGTACCCAGAAACAGGCAGGGTTTCTTTCCATTTTATATTAGGAGGGTAGGATTTAAAACATGAGAATCTATCAGAGATTGGAGAGCATTTAAAAGTTTTCTAGTAACTAGAGTGCATTATTAGGTGGGCACACTGATGAGTTCTCTTCTTATTGAAATAGAAGCCCCCAAAGGGCAGGATGTGACTCTGATTTATTTATATTATATTCCTGTGTAACACACTCTGAAGGCATGTCACAGCCTGGCATTTAATGGGCAGTTGCTATGTGTTAGACGAGAGGTCTCCGATTACAAAGACCCTTTGATATAAGGCACATTCCTCATCATGGGACAATGTCAGCCCCCGACCCCTCTGTGTGTGTCCCAAATGCACCTGCTTCCCTTATCCCTGCTGGAAAGTGTTTGAACATCTGTGAGGCTCCAGCACATGTAGCACAGAAGATGGCACAAAGGAGTGGGGGCTTCTATGAACAACTGGCCTTGACTTTTAACTGGCCTCTTCTTATCCCTGAGCTATTCAGCAAGCCCCCTACCAACCTCAAGTTCTCACCTCTCCAATGGGGAGACTCTAACCAACCTCCAGGGGGTGTTGAAACGAGATGATGTGTGGCAAAGTTGAGTGCTCAACACCTCTTCCCAGAGTGTTGAGGGGAGGTGGGGCGTGAGCCCTGGGTAACGTCAACAGCTGGTCTGCTTCCTTCAATCCTGACCCTACTTCTCTGTTTTTTCTCGCCAAGTGGTTTTTCTGGATAATCCAAGCACTTGACCTCAGACTTTTGTTACTGATGTCAAAATCACTGGTTCCCAAACTCAGTCACACTAGAATCATTTGGGGGAGATTTTTTAAATGCCCTCTGGGGTGGTGACCCAGCTGCTACTAATTTTTAAAGATACACTCTCAGCGATCCCAGATAGTGAGTCACTGGTCCACACAGACAGCAGAAGTCAAGTGTCTAACCAGTGTCTACTCCTGCCATTTCAGGAAAAATGGAAAGCATCCTGAAAATGGAACTTAGATTCTGACATGGCTTTGAGTAAGATGGCAGCGTGGTCCCCCATGATAATGACGGACACTGACTGACCATCAGCAGTCACATGGTAGAGGTCTCTGTTCCAGCTCTGATGCCAAACATCACAGCAAGAGGCAGAGGCAAAGCCAAGGACTGGGAGAGCTGCACCTTGGATTCCAGGACGAGTTCTGAAACTGAGTAGCTGTGTGTCTTAGAGTAAGCCACTAACCCTTTCTGAGGATCCGTGTTTGTGTGTGAGAGAGAAAGAGAGAATGAAGAAAATTCTAATACCTACTTCACCTGAGGGTATTTAAAATTAAATGAGAAAATGTGTATGGAAATTCTTGTTCAAAGTCAGTCTCTTTTGACTCCCCCTACATTTCTTTGTGCCTTGCTGTGAATCTATACTCATATCAACATTAAAAACTTTAAGAAGTAAATAAATCTCTTTTTTGCTCATTCCTCTCCATTACCAGATTGTTAGCAGTAAAGTAAAAGGGTTGTGAGCTGCAGAGCTCTCTGCCCCCAGCATTTTGCATGAGCTCTGCACGGGAAATGTTGAAATGCTTTTTGATGACAGTGATGATGACGATGATGGTTATGGTGGCAATGGTGAAGCTGATAGTGGTGGTGATGGTGATGATGATAACAGTGATAGTGATGGTGATGGTGGTGGTGATGATGGTGATAGTGATGATGGTGGTCATGGTGATATTGATAATGATGATGGTGATGATAGTGATGGAGATAGTGGAGATGATGGTGAGGTGATGGTGGTGATGGATGGAGATGGTGGAGATGGTGGTGATGGATGGAGATGGTGGAGATGGTGGTGATGGATGGAGATGGTGGAGATGGTGGTGATGGTGGTGATGATGGTGATGGATGGAGATGGTGGAGATGGTGGTGATGGATGGACATGGTGGAGATGGTGGAGATGATGGTGATGGTGGAGATGGTGGTGATGATGGTGATGGATGGAGATGGTGGAGATGGTGGTGAGGTGATGGTGATAGACATGGTGGAGATGATGATGGTGGTGATGGTGATGAAGATGGTGGAGATGGTGAAGATGGTGGTGATGGTGATGATGGCCATG
>CAUYQV010019241.1:0-11485 GCA_963574575.1 Galagoides demidoff | reverse complement strand
CATGGCATCACAGCTCATAGCAACCTCCAACTCCTGGGCTCAAGCAAGTCTCCTGCCTCCGCCTCCCAAGTAGCTGGGACCACAGGCGCCCGCCACAATGCCCAGCCATTTTTTGGTTGCAGCCATCATTGTTGTTTGGCGGGCCCAGGCTGGGGATTCGAACCTACCACCTTAGGTGTACGTGGCTGGCGCCTTAGCCGATTGAGCCACAGGCACCGAGCCTCTCTAAGTCCTTTCTAACATTCTCTTAGTGAAATGTGCCAGGCTTCCCAATGGTGTGTATTCTTATTTGTAGGAAGTAATAAATCCAACTTGTTTAACTAGAGATGTGTTCCAGGTACTTTTTGACTACGGAGAATTCACACCTGAGAATCTTGGTTTCTCTATTTTTGTTTTTACTTTGTGAATGAAATTTTGATATAGGTAAGTATCTTCATGGCTAGGTGCAGTGGCTCACTTGACCATCCCAGCACTTTGGAAAGCCGAGGTAGGAGGATTGTTTAAGGCTAAGAGTTTAAGACCAGCCTGGGCAACATAGACCCTGTCTCTACAAAAAACATTTTATATATATAATTTTTATTTTTATTTTTTGAGACAGAGTCTCAAGCTATTGCCCTGGGTAGAGTACCATGGCATCACAACTCAAACTCTTGGGCTTAAGTGATTCTCTTGCCTCAGCCTCCCAAGTTGCTGGGACTACAGGTGCCTGCCACAACACCCGGCTACTTTTTGGTTGTAGTTGTCATTGTTGCTTGGCAGGCTCGGGTTAGGTTCAAACCTGCCAGCTCTGGTGTATGTGGCCTGTACCCTAGCCGTTGAGCTATAGGCGCCAAGCCATTTAAAATATTAAAAAAAAAGAATTTGTAGCTGTATGCTTTTCTGGATAAATTTTAGTTTTTATAAACTGGCTTTTGATGATTGACATTTGCATTTTTAAAAAGTTATAAATTCAACTGCCTAGGAGTTCTAAATAATAAACAAAGCAGAGAAAATCCCAAAGGCAGGTTATAAATCAGTTTTTATTTCCAGTGATTAATGAGCTTAGTTAGAATGTTTGGATTTAATTTCCTCCTACAGTTTTTTATAAACCATTTTGGGGTATTTGGGCATGGGAGAGTGGCTTATCTCTCTTTCTCATATACAAACACAGAATTTATGTAATACAGACTTACCTTGAAGATATTACAGGTTTAGTTTATAAGAAAGTGTATGTTATAGTTAAGTCACATAATTTTTTTTGTTTCCCAGTGCATGAAGGTTATGCTTATACTATATCATAGTCTATTAAGTATGTAGTAACATTGTGTCTTAAAAAGCAATGAATATACCTTAATTTAAAAATACTTTATTGATAAGAAATCCTAACAATCATCTGAGCCTTTAGCGAGTTGTAGGCTTTTTGCTGGTGGAGGGTCTTGTTTCAGTGTTGATAGCTGCTAGCTGATCAGGCTGGTGGCTCCTGAAGGTTGGGGAGGCTATGGCAATTTCCTAAAATAAAGCAACAACTGTGAAATTTGCCACATTGATAGACTCTTCCTTTCCAACAGATTTCTGTATAGTGTATGATGCTATTTGATAGTATTCTTTCAGAATTGGAGTCAGACCATGTTGCTGCTTTACAAGCTAAGTTTATGTAATGTTCTGAATCTTTTTTGTCATTTCAACAATCCTCACAGCATCTTCACCAGGAGCAGATTCCATTTTAAGAAACTGCAGATGAGCAGTTCCTCATCTGTTCACGTTTGGTCATGCGATTGCAGCAATTCAGTCCCCTCTTCTCAAAGTCTACTTGTAGTTTAAAATCTCTTGCTGTTTCTACTACATCTACAGTTGCTTCCTCCACTGAAGTCTTTTTTTTTGAGACAGAGACTCAAGCTATGCCCCTGGGTAGAGTGCTGTGGCATCACAGCTCACAGCCACCTCCAACCCCTGGGCTCAAGCGAGTCTCCTGCCTCCGCCTCCCAAGTAGCTGGGCCCACCTCCCAAGTAGCTGGGACCACAGGCGCATGTCACAACGCCCAGTCATTTTTTGGTTGCAGCCATCATTGTTGTTTGGCGGGTCCAGGCTGGGGATTCAAACCCACCACCTTAGGTGTATGTGGCTGGCGCCTTAGCCGATTGAGCCACAGGCGCTGAGCCAGAGTCTTGCTACTCTTTAAAAAATTTTTTTAAAATTAGGTGGTCTGTCTTATATGTAGAGGGCATCTGCATTTTTTTGCTTATACTATCAGTACTATTTTTGTTGTTGTTACTATGAAATATTTTAAGAACAAACAAGCGTGTTCCTTCATTGTCTGTGTCCTGATGATAGAGTTCAGTGTAATTGAAGCTTTTAATGCATAAGCCTTCATTTTTAGATGTACTCAACTCTGAAAAAATGTGCTAATTCATTTCTGCTTGTCCAAGGTTAGTAGGTAAGATAGAAATGCATAGAAGTACAGCATATGCTTTTGATGTATTTATTCTGTTCCTTAAGCTTTTTAATCTAGTGTGGGGTGAATCACACTAGGGTTAAAGCCCCATTTTTTGTATGTGTCTAGATAGAAATAAGATCTTTCTAGGGTATCACTAAATTTTAAGAGGTCTTCCATTGAAATTTCTCAGCAAGTAGTTAATACATTTAAAGATTTTATAAGTTGGTGGTGTTGGGTTGAAGCATAAAATAATGTGTACATTCTGGGTTTCTGTCGTAAGATTATGGATATTTACAAAATTACAAATGTTAATTCACAGACACTAGAATTTACTTTTATTTTAATGATAAATATGTTGGACTGTATTAATAAGTATGATTCTTGCTTTCTTGCAAAAGAAGAATTGAGCATTTAACTGTTTGGTCATAGATTTTTCCCATGATTGAATAATTTAGATTGTTTTTAGGCCAGATAATTTGCTCTATTTATTGGGGTTCTTAGAAGTTTGTTTCCAGATAACATTATTGGTAGGTAAGTTAGTAGTGTCAGATGTGTATTGTCATTGGGAGAATTGAGTTTAATATAATTTTTGTATATGAACGGAGAAGTAATAGAAAAACAGATGTAGCATAATGGATTATATTAGGTTGGTTACTTGTGGCAAAATTTAATACAAGAGAGAAGTCAGGCTTGGCACCCTTAGCACAGTGGTTATGATGACAGCCACATACGCTGGGGCTGGTGGATTTCAACCTGGCCTAGGCCAGCTAAACAACAATGACAACTGCAACCAAAAAACAGCTGGGTGTTGTGGCGGGTGCCTGTAGTCCCAGCTACTTGGGAGGCTGAGGCAAGAGAATTGCTTAAGCCCAAGAGTTTGAGGTTGCTGTGAGCTGTGACACCATGGCACTCTACCAAGGACAATATAGTGAAACTCTGTCTCAAAAAAAAAAAAGATGTCAATTTCTTCCTCATAGCAGAAGGCCTGTAAGCAGCCTCAGGCATGGCAGCTGCACAGTGAGCAGGAAGCCTTTGCTGCTTTGTGGCTGTGCCTTTTTTTTTTTTTTTAAGAGAGGGTCTTGATATGTTACCCTGGCTTTCCTTGAGCTGCTGGGCTCAAACCTTTCACCTCAGCCTCCCCAGTACCTAGGACTCCAGGCATCTACCACCGTGCTCAGTTTTTGTCATTTTTAACCTTCCACTTCATTGTTCTTCCTGAAGGGGGGAAGGGATGAAGAAGAAAAGGAGAGAGAGGGTATATATCTACTGTCTTTTTTCTTTTTAGATGCAGAGTTTTGCTCTGCTGTCCAGGCTGGAGCATAGTGGCCTAGTCATAGTTCACTGTAGTCTCAAACTCTTGGGCTCAAGCAGTCCTTCAATTTCCCTCCCAAGTAGCTGGGACTAATAGTACGTGAACATCATCACCCTTGGCTAAGTTTTTATTTTTATTTTTTTGAGACAGTTTCACTGTGTTCGTCTTGGTAGAGGGCCAAGGTGTCATAGTTCACAGCAACCTCAAACTCTTGGGCTCAAGCAGGCCTCTTGCCTCAGCCTCCCAAGTAGCTGTGACTACAGGCACTTGCCACAATGCCCTGCTAATGTTAGAGACGGGATCTCACTGTGACTCAGACTGGTCTTTAACTCCTGAGCTCAGGCAAGCCACCCTCCTTGGCTAGGATTATAGGCATAAGCCGCCGTGCCTGGCTTCCCTTGGCTAAATTAAAAAAAATTTTTTTTGTAGAGACAAGGCGTCACTATGTTGCCCACTGGTTTTCAATTCCTTGTCTCCAAAATTGCAGGGGTTTTACGTGTATGGCACCCAGTGTCAGCTGTAGTTTAAAGAGATTTCTGGAAAGTTATAGTGTACTTTTGTTTAGATTTTATTTGCTAGAATTTAGTTCATGTCTGTACCTAACTGCAAGGCAAGCTAGCAATTGTCCTCTTTTTTTCTGGGCTGCCATGTGCCCAATTAAAAACCAGGGGAGAAAGCAAGAACAGATATTTGGATAGTAACTGGCAACCTATTTCATAGTAAATAAAGCAGTATCTTGGATGTTTGGCGTTCTCTAATTTACTGCCACTTGCCTACTAACCTATACTGAGCCCTGGGCTCTTTGTGGATGCTGAAAATTGTTAGAAAATGTAGCTGTCTTGGAGTTCTGTAGGATTGTTGTTTCTGGAACCTCTCCATGAATTGTGGCCTATGGAGCTGTATGTGAACCCGCTGTTAAGATCTCCTGTTAGAATGTTCCATAGTATGACAGTTCTTTTTTGGGGGGAAAGATTTTCTAATTTTTCTTTGTTTTTTTCTTTTTGAGACATTCTCACATTATTGCCCTGGGTAGAGTGCTATGAAGTCATAGTTCAGAACAACCTCAAACTCTTAAGTGCAAGCAATCCTTTTGCCTCAGCCTCCCAAGTAGCTCGGACTACAGGTAGTCACCACAATGCCTGGCTATTTTTTAGAGATGGGATTTTGCTATTGCTCAGGCTGGTGTTGAACTCCTGAGCTCAAGTAACCCACTCACCTCAGCCTTCCAGAGTGCGAGGATTATAGGTGTAAGCTGCTGTGCCGGCATCTAAGTTTTCGTTATTCCTTCACACAGTCAACACAAGTTTGCTAGTATGCTTTGTATGCTAGTTACTATGATAGCACTTGAAGATTCAGGGACGCCATGTGTCTTGCATGGAACTGTATTGAGTGTTAGATATGATCGAGTCTTTCCATTTTACAAATGAGGGAATAACGTGCCTGAGATTTTACGGCTCGTGAATGATGGAGCTGGTATTTGAACCCAGGTCTGAAGCCAAAACTTCTTTTAGTTATCATGAAATACACTCGTCATAAGCATGAGGCACATTGAGTGGAGTATTTTAACGGTTTAGTTTCAAATTCTTGACTTGGGTTATATAACCAGGGATCTTTTGTGTGTTGGCTTTCTGTTAACACTCTACAAACCCTTAAAATGTTTAAGTATGTGACGATGCTACTCTTTTGATTCTGTATTATTTTGAACCTATATTGCAATTAGCGTGCTACATGACATGTGATAAATGCCAACTGGTAGTCTAATCCAAGAGTAGTACAAAATGATCATATTTGAAAATGTCTTATCAGCATTCAAATTGTGTATATCATTTAAAAAATTCTATGAAAATCACCTTTCCATCACCCTGTAAAGCAGAACTATCTGGTGCTGGGTGTGTTTTCTTTCTTCTCACAAGTGTGCTGTCATGTGCGCTGACAGCATCACACGTGGAGTTTAGCATAAAAGCTTTTTGCTTCAAGCTGAGGTCTTTGACCCCACTGATAATACAGATGTTCTCATAATTTCCTCTCTTCTGCCCCTTTGTAACTCAAAAAGCGTAAAAAAGGGAAAATTATGTGGGTAATTACAGTATTAAATTACTATAGAAAACCATTTGAGCTTTTAAAAATTCTCTTTTCAACTTTAGTTTCAAATCACCAGCTTCTTAAACCGAAAGTTTCTTACATTGACAGGTCCTAGATTATGAATGCATCATTTATTTATCAGTTGCCACCTCTGCTGCTTGTTTTATCGAAACTGTTTTCTAGTCAGAGTACTGCTGATTCTAATTGTAGAGACTAGATTTGACTTTAGAAGTTTGCATAAAAGTACAGCAAATAGGCAGCGGCAGGCATGTTGCTGTTTTCTAATCTGTGGATGTGAACTGTCATAATATCAGTGTTTGATCATTCTGTCCTTAAGTGCTGGTTCTTATTTAACTCTAGGGCGATTTGATGAAGCTGTTATTGAAGAGAGAAGACAGTGTGCTGAAGACCTGCTGCAGTTCTCTGCCAATATTCCTGCTCTTTACAACAGTAAACAGCTTGAAGATTTTTTCAAGGTTTGGTAGTCCCTGTGGAATGTTTCATGTTATTAAATACTTTCATTTTCTAATTTGTGGTAAAGTGAAATAGAAAATGTCATTCACTAAAAAAGTAGAAATTAGTAGCTAGATAGCAATGTCTATGGACTGTCTTCTATTTTTAGTGTAGAAATGTGTTTTGTCTTTTTGAGACAGAGTCTTACTTCGTCAGGTACAATCATTGTGCACTACAGCCCAGAATTCTTGGGCTCAAGCAGTCCTTCTGCCTCAAGCCTCCATAGTATGTTTTGACTCATAGATTTTAGAAATATTATCATAAAGAGCTTAGAGATGATCTAATCTACTCTATTGTAATTGCAGTAGATTTAAAAAATATTAGATGCCCTTGTGGTGCTTCACGCCTGTAATCCCAGCACTCTGGGAGGCCGAGGCGGGTAGATTGCTTGAGCTCATGAGTTTGAGACCAGCCTGAGCAAAAGCTAGACACCCCCCCCCCCCAAAACAATAGCCCAGCATTGCCTATATGGCGCCTATAACCCCAGCTACTTGGGAGGCTGAGATAAGAGGATCCCTTGAGCCCAAGAGTGGTTTTTTTTTTTTTTTTTTTTTAAGATAGAGCTTTACTTTGTCGCCCTTGGTAGAGTACCATGGTGTCATAGCTCACAGCAACCCTTAACCCATGGGCTTAAGTGATTCTTTTGCCTCACCCTCCTGAGTAGTTGGGACTACAGGTGTCAGCCACAATGCCTGGCTGTTTTTAGAGCCAGGGTCTTGCTCTTACAGGCTGGTTTCGCACGCAAGAGCTCAGGCAATCCACTTGCCTTGGCCTTCCAGAGTGCTGGGATCATAGGTGTGGACCACCACACCCAGCTGCCCAAGAGTTTGAGATTGCTATGAGCCTGATGCTATGGCACTCTACTGGGGGAAGAAAGTGAGACTCTGTTTCAAAAAAAAAAAGGTATTATTAGGTATCATGAAACTCTAGCAGTTATCTTCATTCTTTGAGGTGTCTTTCAGTGGTATATTTCCCTTTGGAGTATAAACAGTTTATATTCATATTAAATTTGTTATAATTATATTGAGTTGTTTAAATATATAACAAAAATGGTCATTGCACGGTTTTAGAGAACAGGCCAGTCAGTTCAATTTATGGTACCTGAGATCATTGGGGATTAGTGTTTTTAGTTTTCTTCTAATTCCTTTACAATTTATATTAATAGTTTTCTTTTTTTTTGAGACAGAGCCTCAAGCTTTCCCCTGGGTAGAGGCCTGTAGCATCACAGCTCACAGCAACCTCCAACTCCTGGGCACAAGTGAGTCTCCTGTCTCAGCCTCCTATGTAGCTGGGACCACAGGCGCCCGCCACAACCCCCGGCTATTTTTTAGTTGCAGCCGTCATTGTTGTTTGCGGGCCGGGCTGGGGATTCGAACCCGCCACCTTAGGTGTATGTGGCTGGCGCATTAGCCACTTGAGCCACAGGCGCCGAGCCTATTAATAGTTTTCTAACTTACTTGAACTGAACCTGTGTAAGTTGTCAGTTGGTGTCATTGTCTTTACCACATTTTTCTTCTCATTTTTCTTTTTCTTTTTTTTTTTTTTTTTTTGGAGACAGAGTCTCACTTTATTGCTCTGGGTAGAGTGCTATGGAATCATAGCTCACAGTAACTTCAAACCCATGAGCTCAAGCAATCTTCTTGCTACAGCTTCTCAAGTAGATGGGACTATAGGCACCTGCCATAATGCCTGCTGGCTAGTTTTTCTACTTTTAATAGAAACAGGGTCTTGCTCTGGCTCAGGGTTGTCTAGAACTCCTGAGCTCAAGTGACCCACCCGCTTTGGCGCCCCAGAGTGCTAGGATTACAGGCATGAGCCACTGTACCTATCAGTACCACATTTTTCTTATACCTAATTAGCCTTTTAGAAAAAAAGCTATGTAATTATGCCATATATATTTTTTTCTTTAACTAAAATCTACTCATTTGTATAAATTTTCTTAGAATATCTAACCAGCCTTTTGGGTTTCCTCCACAAGGAATTTCTTTTTATGGTTTGTTTTAATTTACTGATGTAAGTTGATCTTTTGAAAGACACTGCAGACTTATGACTTATAGTAATAGAAATAAAAACAGTAATAGAAAAGCTCATCATAACATAAGATTCCTAATGGCTGACCTAGTTGCTTCATTTTTCCATTGCTCTGCAAACTTAGACTGAGATCATAAATTTGGGTTCTGTTTATAACCTAATCCAGATTGTTAGCACAGGTCAAATTGATAGAGCTTTTTGCTCCTTGCTTTTCTCTGTTATAGTTGTTTCTACATGGCAGGAAGTCTATACTTACAGAAAGAGGCGTTATTATTAAGCGAGAAGGATATTACTTTATGGAAAACATGTAAAGCAGTCAGGCATATTAATATGTGCCACAGGGCTAAAACAATCTAGTGTAGGATTATGGGAGTCCGATTGTACCTTAAGTAATTTAAATAATAGTTACCTATTTATTCTGTTTTTCCTGGATCCGTGAATTCCTGTTTGTAACCGATGTTGGAATTCACTTGTTTTTAGACTTTGTGAAATGAGACATTCATTTTTAGGTTTGTGAAAGATGGGACAGTTTAAGAGAAGTCAGACTAATCTTGGAAAGTATCTTGGAACTAGCTTCAGGAGTGTGCTGGGTGGGATACTGATTTGGGAATGTCGGAATGTCATGATAGTGCCATAAGTAGAGATAAGAAAATATACTCTATGGGGGTTATTTAGTTGCAAAAGAAAAAAAAAACCATATTAGCTTAAACAAAAAATCAATTTGTTTCATACAATAAGAAATGTGAGCAAGGAGCATAGTCCCAGATTGGTACAGAACTCAATAATTTTACCAAGGTGTTAAATTTCTGGGTTTGGATGTGAAAAGCAAAGGAGGGCTAAAAGAAACATGCCAAGTTTTTGTTTGTTTGTTTTTATTTTTTTAAGAGACAGAGTCCCACTTTATCCCCCTTGGTAGAGTACTATGGTGTCACAGCTCACAGCAACCTCTAACTCCTGGGCTCAAGTGATTCTCTTGCCTCAGCCTCCTGAGTGCTGGGACTATAGGTGCCTGCCACAATGCCCAGCTATTTTTTTGTTGCAGTTTGGCCGGGGCCGGTTCGAAACCACCACCCTTGGTATATGGGGCTGGCACCCTACCCACTGAGCCATGGCACTGCCCCAAACCTGCCAGTTTTTGAAAAGCTTTCCCAGAAACACTACCTAGAGATGACCCTTCTTGCATTTCACTGGCCAGAACTGGGTCACATGACTAGCTTTATTTTTGGAGGACTCGTAGCTTTCTAGTTCTGCTCATGGGTAGAGGTAGCGAGGGAAGGTGTTTGGGTAGCCAATCCAATGGTAATACTACAATATCACTGTTTTTTTTTTTTTTTTTTCTGTGTAGAAACACTGATGATACCATTCAATATAGCCACTTGCTTAGATTGAAGTTTTTTTTTTAAAAACATAGATAGATGGGTCGGTGCCCAGCCAGCCACATGCACTGGGGCTGGTGGGTTCCAACCTGGCACGGGGCCTGGCAAACACCAGTGACAACTACAACAAAAAAATAGCTGGGTGTTGTGGCAGGACCCTATAGTCCCAGCTACTTGGGAGGCTGAGGCAGGAGAATCTTAAGTCCAAGAGTTTAAGGTTGCTGTAAGCTGTGACCATAGCACTCTACCAAGGGGGATGAAGTGGGACTTTGTCTCTAAAAAAAAAAAAAAAACCAAAAATAACAACACATAGAGTAGAATAATATTGTAATCAACCTCTATTACCAGTCACTTAGCTTCAGAAATTATCAGTATATTGCCATATTAGTTTTATCTATACTTTCCCACCCCATACTCTTTATTGGTTATTACTATTTTAAATTTTTATTGGCATGCCTTAAAATTTACTGATTGTTAAGTGCAATTCACTGACTTTAAAAGAGTTGTGCAGCTGTCACCACCATCTGATTTTAGTGATTTCTATTACCTTAAACACATTTTCCTGTGTCCACTTGCTAGTGCTCTCCTCTTCCGGAAATCCCCAGCACTGGATGGCCACCTATTTCTCTCCATAGACTTGCCTGTTCTTGACATTTCAGATAGATGGCATTATGCAGTCTGTGGGCTTTTGTTCTGTTGTCTCTCACTTCCTAGCATAACGTTTTTGAGCTTCATCCTTGTTACGTCACGTGTCAGTATTTCATTCCTTTATATTACTGAGTAACATGAATAACATTTTATTATATAGATTATACAACTTTTTATTTATCCACCAGGAAATTGCTGGGCATTTGGATTGTTTCTGATTTTTGTCTCTTATGACAAATGCTGCTATGAATATTTGTGGATATGTGTTTTCCTTTCTCTTGGGTACAAGATGAGTGAATTACTGGGTGGAATTACCCTGGATGAGTGGAATCACTGGGTGTTCTTGTGCTAAGTTTATGTTTTTAAGAAAGCTCCTATCTGTTTTCCAAAGTAACTGTGTCCTTATATTAGGCAACTGTGTATGACAATGCCAGTTCTTCCACAACCTCACCCTAAAGTCTGAGGATGTTGAGTCTCTTCCTGTATTCATGTATTTTCTTAGGTGAAATATCTATTAAAATCTATCCTTTTTTTTTTAGACAGAGCCTCAAGCTATCCCCCTGGGTAGGGTGCCGTGGCATCACAGCTCACAGCAACCTCCAACTCCTGGGCTCAAGCGAGTCTCCTGCCTCAGCCTCCCAAGTAGCTGGGACCACAGGCGCCCGCCACAACGCCCGGCCATTTTTTGGTTGCAGCCATCATTGTTTGGCGGGCCCGGGCTGGGGATTCGAACCCTCCACCTTAGGTGTATGTGGCTGGTGCCTTAGCTGATTGAGCCACAGGCGCCAAGCCATAGTGTTAAGTTTTTAAAAAATAATTTGATGAAGAGACAGAGGGTTGTATGTTTATTTACTTCCTGCTGTTTACTTACCTAAAGAATACTACGGGCTGGGCGCCTGTGGCTCAATCGTCTAAGGCACCAGCCACGTACACCTAGGGTGGCAGGTTTGAATCCCCAGCCCGGGCCCGCCAAACAACAATGATGGCTGCAACCAAAAAATGGCCGGGCGTTGTGGCGGGCGCCTGTGGTCCCAGCTGCTTGGGAGGCGGAGGCGGGAGACTCGCTTGAGCCCAGGAGTTGGAGGTTGCTATGAGCTGTGATGCCATGG
>CAUYQV010019240.1:0-26058 GCA_963574575.1 Galagoides demidoff | reverse complement strand
TCTGGGAATATACCTAATAAAGGAATTGCAGGGTCAAACGGCAGGTCTATTTTTAGTTCTCTAAGTGTTCTCCAGATGTCTTTCCAAAAGGAATGTATTAGTTTACATTCCCACCAGCAGTGTAGAAGTATTCCCTTTTCTCCACATCCACACCAGCATCTCTGGTTTTGAGATTTAGTGTTATGGGCTAATATTACTGGAGTTAGGTGATATCTCAAAGTAGTTTTGATCTGCATTTCTCTGATGATTAAGGATGGAGAGCATTTCTTCATATATCTGTAGGCCGTGCGCCAATCTTCTTTAGAGAAATTTCTGTTCAAGTCTCTTGCCCACCCTGAGATGGGATCACTCGTTCTCTTCTTGCTAATATGTTTAAGTTCTCTATGGATTCTGGTTATTAAACCTTTGTCAGAGACATAACCTGTGAAAATCTCTGATTCTGAGGGCTGTCTGCTTGCCTTACTTACTGTGTTCTTGGCTGTGCAGAAGCTCTTTAGTTTGATCAGGTCCCAATAGTGTATTTTTGATGTTGCTTCTAATCTGTTTTCAAGTTCGTTTTTGTGATGCAGGTATATTACTTATCTAGAGCTCAGGTGAGAAAACTGAGCTTCACTGAGTTTAATCCACTTCTTGGGCAGAGACAGAAATGTGTTTGCAGGTCTTCTACTTCCTTCTTTTTCTTTTTTATTAAATTATCACTGTGTACATTAATGCAATTATGGGGTATAACATGCTGGGTTTTTTTTTTATTTTTTTTAATGGGCTGATTTTATATATCATTTGAAATATTTTCATCAAACTGGTTAACGAAGCCTTCACTGCATTTTCTTAGTTATTGTGTAAGACATTTATACTCTACACTTAGTAAATTTAACATGTACCTTTGTAAAATGCATCAAATTTAACATGTACCTTTGTAAAATCATTTTACACCAATTACCCTCCTACACCTATCCTCCTCTCTCCCTTCCCCTCCCTCTCCTCTTTTCCCCTCTTCTTAGGCTACAGTTGGGCTATAGCTTTCATATGAAAGCTATAAATTGGTTTCATAGTAGAGCTGAGTACATTTGCTTACTTCCTTCTCATACCCTTAAACCCATGGGGCTTAGGCATCATCAGGAAGGAAAAGAATCATTGCCCTCACTGACGGTCACAAACCGGCTTCCATGTGTTATAAGCTAAGCAGGGTATATGGCACAGAAGGCAAATCTAGTGGCTATTTAATGAATGACTGGAAAAGAATTGATAAAATAACAGAATACTGAATTGTCTGCTATGATACTATGAATCTCTACATGATGATATAAGTGGAAAAAATCAGTCATTGAAGGGCTTCAATAAAGAACAAAAGGTTATACGATGGTTCTAGAGGCCTTGATGGAGGTCATTCTAGTGAGGTGAAAAGAGAATATGCCTATTAGGTGGAATCATGTGCATATGTGTCATTGAACCTTAGAAACATTGTTCTCAATATTCTAACAATTTCTTCTCTGTCCTTTGGCTGGTGGGTTGGGCAATTTAATTTGGCTAGAATAACGAGATAGGTGAGAAACAAATGTCATGGTCTTCACCTATTGTATGTTTTTAGTAGATCACTCTAGCGTCCTTTGTCCCTCTCTGCCCTTGCATCAATTTGAAAAGGGATAAGACAGTACAAAGAGGCAGAGAACAAGAATATGTAGGTTGTGAAGAATAAACAGAACAATGGGACATGCTATGTTCCAAGCTGGCAGGCCATTCTGGACAGTGAATGCAGATTCCACTTAAGGAGGAGCGAGGCCATCTTCTATTCATTTAATTATCAGATGAGTATTTTTGGAATGGATTATGCATTTTGAACTTCACTGAATTATGAGAATCGCTTGCCAAAGAAATCAGGAAAAACATAGAGCTATATCCATTACATATTGCAAAAGGTAAGCTGTACTGTTAAAAGAGCTCATTTGTGATCAATTCTTCTTTCATATTTATTTTAGAATTTAGAGAATCCAGTGAAAGATGTATATTTCTATCCTATGATGAGATTTAGGAAAACTTTATCAAACAAACTAGTACAGACCATGCCTCCTTGCAAGACCCGGGGAAGGAGGAACTGGCTGGGCTCCCTTGGGTCAGTTAATTCATCACCCAGTGGAAGTAGCAAATACACATTCCATCTGTTTTATTCGCAAGTTGCAAGACATCATATAAAAACCCTTTTAACATATATTATTGAAAATCTCTATTATGGTCCGCCAACTTAGCGAATTTGATTAAATCTCCATGACAGAAAATAAGGCATTGTAACATATGCACCCTCCTTGCAAAGGTCCTATTATAGTGTGGGCACGCTAGCCTTATTATGTTAAAAATGAATGGTCCTGGGAAAATAATTTACTGAGAGATGAACTTAGAAGAACTAAAAGCATTTAGTATTGAGCAAATTACCAAGTGAAATTGCTTTGCTCTGAAACTTTGGGCTTATTGTCAGAGACGTTTAGTCTGCTTAAAATGTTTGATCTAGGAGAATGCCTATGTTTGGAGCAAAATTCAATTTCCATGGTGGGGACTGGAGAGTCCCTATGAGGGAACTAGCCTCAGAGATGGGCTGTATCTGGGCTACAGAGGACAGAAGGTCTAGGAACATCTCTGTAGACCCCAGATCTTACTCCTGGTTTGACATGAGCACAGTGATATCTCTGCCCATTGCTGCCCATTTGACCTGGCTAGGAGTGGGGAATGTATATGTCAGAGCAAACTGACTCATGCCAAGTACCCTCAGTGTGTACAGGGCTGCAGGGCATTTAATATACCTTCAGCACTATGCCGGGCATGGGCCAGGAGAAACTGGCAAGTGCAGGAATAGCTGTGGGCACAGACCAAGCTGTTGGAGGATTAGTTCTAGTGGGTGCATGCTTTCAAAGGATTTCATGTCACTCATGCAGAAATAGCATTAGTCCTTGGTGGCAAAGAAATAGGGAGACTCACAGACTGGAGCACTGAGAAGTCAGCTGGGGCTTAGATCTAGGGCCAATGTCAAATGTTTTTAGATGGGGAAAGAGAGGCCTAGATAGGTCGGACCAAGAGTAAAAGGGGAGCCCAAGGACCTCCAGACATCACAACCAAGGCTGCTACCCTGCTCTGAACTCTCTTGACCTCAACAAAGAGGGTTGTATCCCTAGGAATCTGTATTGCTTCTCTGTTTTCAGCTTCCAGGAGGCATCCAGACAAGGAGTTGTCAGGTCCAGTTTACAAATGGGTTAACAGAGTCTTGTTCAAGGCACCAAGTAGAAGAGTGAGGTCTTCATCTAAAACCTTTTGAATTTATACGTTGGAACTCATCCTCATGCAAATTGTATGAATATATGCACTCACAACAACATGGATCAGCCTAATTGATATGAATTTCAGGTTACCTACAGCACCCTGTACATGTAAAATGGGTGAAATGAAGCCGCCTCTAAATGAGCGTGCCAAGATTTATTGGGTGTTGTAGTACAAGGTAACATTGAAAAGGTCAAACCAAAGACCAGAGGACCTCAACTAGCAGGAAAGCTGGGCCAGCAGGTGCCACTGTACGTGCTGAGATGCATCCTTGCGTGTTTTGGAGGAATCATCTGACAGGGACTGAATGAATAAAGTATAACTGGTAGAATTAATTTACCAATAAGCATATACCTTGAGAGAGATCTAGAAAGGTTTAATGGACTCCACAGAAAAGCATTAGAAGCTTCCCATTTCATTGTGGTTCATTTAAGGTCCAAGAAACTGTTGAATTCAAATGGCCTTGCAATTTAACCTAGCAGTGGGGCAACCCACACCTCGCCTACATGTCCATCACAATGGGGTGTGGAAGCAGCACTCAGAAGCTTTCCCCATGTCTCTGGGGCTGGGGTGGGTGCTGTCACACTTTGAAGTTTCCAGCAGCACTTGGTCTTTTCCCGTGCCATAGCACAAGTGACACCTGACTGCGTCATCTTGTCCATCTCTCAGATGAACCTTGGGGCAGGTCTTGCACCGGACTTGTGGTTCTCTCGTTCTGGGCCTAGACCCATGGCCTGGCACACAGGGCAGAGATGCAGCCTCCAGACGTGTTTGTTGAGGGAAGGAAGGGAAAACAGGATGCGTTACCATTTTTGTCTCGGTAAATATTGACAGACTCACTCTCTCTTCTTGCAGTCTGGTGACACTGTGTCTGCTGTCACTGTATAAATGTGTGTGAGGCTGGCAAAGGTTCACTTGCTGCTATTGTGTATAATGTGTGTGTGTATTTCCCTCTTTAGCTGTATAAAAAGCAAGCGTCTCCATAAATCTCCATACTGATCATATGCAAGAAAAAAAAATCTCAACTCCTGTCCAAATTCTGAAGGAAGTGTGTATAAGGAATCATGGTGTGGAAGGAGCTGGAGACATGAGGCAGCCTAACCCCTGCTTTTCACAGATGAGGAAGGGAAAACCAGATAAGCACAGGGGCTCCTGGAGCTCCTATGGCTAATTAGAAACTGAGGTTTTCCTACAACCCCAGTATCCTTTATCCCAGACTATTATTCACCCTCTAGGAGCTCTCAACTTAATTGATTTAATTTGTCACTGAGATGTCATACTTAGGATGGGACCAAAAACTGAAACTGGCTATGTCCACAGCAAGGAAGAGTAATTAGCAAATGCACATGTTGTGCTGATTTCTATCCTCTAATCTCAGGGCCATTTATTGCTTTAAGTGAAGCCATAAGACAGAAGAAAAATAAGGAGATGTAAGAACGTCTCCTGAATCTAAAAGATGGTACTTGTATCTTTTCTTCTGAGCACTCTAGTCTGAAGGAAAAACTCAAGGGTTCAACAACTATCTTCCCTGTCTCATTTTTATTTCCCTTCTCCCTTGTTGACACATAGTGAGGATGCAATATGCTATAAAATATGTCTCTTTCAGCTGTCTTACATTATTAACCATGAAATTATATTGTCCCACTAGGTTGTGAACTGAATTATATCCCACCAAAAGAAATGTTCATATCCTAAACCCCGGTACCTGTGAATATGACCTCCTTTATAAAATAGGTCTTTTGGTTGTAATTGAGAATCTCAAAATAAAATCATTTTGGATTCAAAGTGATCTCCAAACCCAATGACAATTGCCCTAATAAGAGAAAGGGGAGGGAAATTTGAGACAGAGACACAGAGGGGAAGATCATGAGAAGATGAAGACAGAGATTGTAGTAAGGTATTTACAAACCAAGAAATTCCAAGGATTGCCAGAATCCCCCAGAAGGTTGGAAGACAGTTAATGTAACCATGGTTGACCTCTTCTAAGGGCTTTGAGGGAGAAATCTTTTTATGTTTTTCTGTGCGTGTCTGTCTCTGTGCTTGAATTTCCTATTTTATAAGAGCACAATCATATTGGATTAGGGTCTACCCAAATAAATTCATTTCAACTTGATCATCTGTAAAAGCCCTATTTTCAAACAAGATCACATTCACAGGTATGGAGGTCAGGACTTTAACATCTTTGGGGAGGACATAATTTAACCCATAAGATGGCTGAATAGAAACAGAATCTAGAGCATTTGGAAAGAACCAACCTTGATTGCAGGAATTCTGGCTTCAGAACTATGGAAGAAGTATTCCGTGTTTCAACTACTCAGCTAATGGAAATTTGTTAAAGCAGCCCTAGGAAACTGATACCCACTTTAACAAGGCTATGCTCTATTGTTCTTTGCTCCCCTCCCTCTTCTCCATTTGCTGGGTAATCATTGTCTCTTTATATGCCACCACTCAGTCTATGAGTTGATTTCATTTCATTTTAATATGTTACGCAGACATGTACACTCCATGTTGTTACATAATGGCTACTCATGGGAATTGGGGAGGTAAAACTTCTTAGCAAAATGGTAGCTTCAATAAGAAATGCATAACTAGAAATAGAATAATCCTTCTCGGCCAAGGCCATGCCATTTTAATGTAGCATCTCTATGATGCTGCTGTTCTGGACAGGCATCTCTGTGGTTCTCCTGAATTTCTTCTTGTGATTATAAAGTGACTGCAATGTAGCACTGGATCCTCACACACCACATTCAAAGTCAGGAACACGGGTTGACACTGACATGTGGGTTCTACTTATTTGCTTTCTTCTCATGAAGTAAGACATATTTTTTCCTGAATTCTCCAGTGGGTCTCCCCATATATCTCAGTGGTGAGAACTTGGTTTCATGGCCACTCCTGGATGCCAGACTAGGAAAGAGGAAGCCTGACTTACTACATCTCTGTTCTTGGGCTCCCGGCAAGAGAAAGGGGCGCAACCAACAACAGCTGCCAGATTCCCCACCTTGCCGTCCAGGGACGTGGCTGTCTGTCTGCATGCATCTGGTTGGTTGCCTTGGTCTGGATCAGTGATCCTCAAAATCGGTGGCATCAGATGCACCCAAAGGATTTATTAACATATAGATGTCTGGACTCCACCCTCAAGAAGGCCCTGACTGCTTGTCCTCAGATGGTTTCTAAGAAGCACTGTCTGGTCCAGCATCTTTGCTGATGTTATTGGCATCAATGCTTCTCAAGGAATGTAAGAAAACGAGGACTAGTCTTACTCTTTTAATATTACTACTACTATTTATAACAATAGGGTTAAGTGAGGAAAGAGAAAGGGGCATTTCTGTTCATCTTTTAGTTAGCAGCAGCAGCATCACCATCGCTTGCAGTTGAGAGATACTGGCCTAGAAGTTTGGAGAACTGGCCCTAGTGCTTGTTCTGCCAAAATGTAGCTGAGTGGCCTTCAGGCAGCACTACCCTGACAGAGGTACCGCTTTTTATGTGTGAAGTGGAAGCACTAAACTGTATTTATTATTACTTCCTTTTGGGCTTTCACTCCTATGATTCATTGTTTTGTTCATGTAAGCAAAACTCACTCTTTCCCTTAACAGGTATTTTTTTTTAGCTTTACCCAGGGTCACATGCTGTGCTGGGAGCGCCCAGTTTCTCTGTGAATAGGACTTTTAATTCTTCACTTTGCAGATGTAGGAATCAAGGCTAAATGATCAGTCTAGGTATGCTCTATGGCAGAAAAATTATTGAATAGTGTCGTGCAGACAATGAACACTCCTTTTGCCTTGAAAACCGATTAGATCACCCTTCAACTTGATGTACCTTGAAGGACCTGAATGGAAAGACTCAATGTTCCTGAACTTAGGTGCAAGAAAAGACATGCTTCCTCTGCTCAGAGAATATGTTTGTTGTCTTTTGAAAATCAAAGTATGAATTGTACAATGGACTTGGCTTTTCAGCTTTAGTATTTTAAGAGAGAGAGAGAGAGGGAAAGAAAGGTGGAGAGAGAAAGGATCTGACTCATTGCTGGCCAGTGATTGCCTCCCAAGTGGACGTTAAGTAATTTCAGCACTATGCATATCAGTCAGGTCTAATTTCATATCCAACTAAAAGGAAACAGCTTTTTTCCAAAGGACCTTTAGCTGTCTTGCAGCTCCAAGGTAGGCAGGTGTCCTGAGCAAGAGAAAAGAAGGTTGGCTTCCTGTAGACTCCCAGTTCAGTGCCTTATGCCAATTCTCTACATTCCAGAAGAATTAAATAATTATGGGGGTGGAGGCACCACTGTCACAAACAATTTTGAATGCATTCTGCACTAGGAAGTAGAGGTCTCTTAATGACATCAGATCAGTGTGCCAGAGGCTAAAGCCAGGCCCAAGCTGCTGGCCAGTGACTGTGGGGACACAGACAACAGCCACCACCACAAATGCCAGATTAGGGGGGCTGCTCTGTGGGGGTACTCCTTGGCTATAGTTAAGGTTGGAAGGGAAGCTGCCTGGAAATCCTAATGTTTCTATTGATCCAAGCATCATCCTTTCTTTTACTCCCCTCTCACCCTCTTTCATCAGGGTTTTGCATGCTTGCAATGACTGGGCATTAATGAGGTTGGTTTCATGAGCCAAGTTATAGAAGTAGAAGGAGAGACACAGCTTGTAGACAGCACCAAGATCTGAATTCTCTTGGGTCAGGATTTGGGGATAAAGCAGTGCCCCACAGCATGGCCAAGATGGCCAATTGACTCATGTTGTATCTGCTACATGCTAGGACCTGAAGGGACTCAAACTATCCAGCATTGTTTTAGCTCTTCCTACTGATAGGAGATTTGTCTTCTCATATCAGGTACACAGCTTAGATATTTCTTAGAAATTTTGAGTAGAAAACTCCATCAACACTAGCATAGTTTTATCCAATTATTGTCTGGTTTGCATTCACCAATGCAACACCTTTAAAAAATTTTCCTTTCCTCCTATTTCCACTTTTCCAATTATTTGATTATCCTGTAATATTTTCCTGAGTTGTCAAGATTGTAGTTGTGAATAGGACCAGGATATGAACACATGGTTAAAAGAGTATATGAGGTTTCTGAACCATCAACTTAATAATTACTACTACATTATGTTTCTACTGCTGGTACTACTACCTTTAATGTTATTACTGTTATTACTAGTATAGTATAGTTATGACTATTACTACAGTTATTACTACTATTTCTCCTATTTCTTCTGTGGATGCTACTATTACTACTACTTGTACTAACATTTTTGCTACTATGACTTCTACAGTTGGGTGGTAGGTAGTTGATCCCCACAGCTTCATCCACCATAGCAATCCATTTGACAGGTAAGGTTTAGATCAGTTAAATAACTAAAAGTTCAAGCTAACTACTGGTGGAATAGGGATCTTAACTTTGTTATATTTGATACCAAAAGTAGCCTTAATGATGTTGTGATGTTGTAGTTTGAAGAAATAGTAAAGAATAATAGAATCTAGTTCAGGCCTATACATCTCCCATAAACTCAATCATCATTTCAGTCATTTATATATGAATTACTGAAAAAATATTTATAAAGCTGAGTCCTATGCCAGGCTCTGGGCTGGAGCTGTAAAGGTGACAAAGACTTGAGGTCCTCAGTCCAGGGGGTTAGAGAGAAAGGTGCCATGGACCGAGTATTTTTGTCTACCTCAAGTTCATGTGTTGAAGCCCCAGTGTGATGACCTTAGGAGGAGATTAGGCTTAGATTAAGGCATGAGTATGAAGCCCCCTCATGATGGGATTTGTACCTTCAGAAGAAGAAACACTAAGAGCTCACTCACTCTCCACCACATGGGACCATAGCAAGGAGATAGCAAACCAAGAAGCAGGTCTTCATCAGGAACCAAATCAACCAGCACCTTGATCCTGGATTTCCAAGGCTCCAGAACTATGGGAAACAATTTCTGTTTCTAAGCCATCCAGTCTAATATTCTGTCATGGCAACCCAAGCTGATTGAGACACTTGACCAATGTTGGGGCTGGTGCTGCCTCAGGGGCCATTGAAGGGGATGTGGAAGAGCAGACAAAGCACCTGTGTTCATGCATTTCCAGGTGACTTTTCACTAAGCGAGATGTATGACAAAGAAAAAATAGAAAGCATCAGTTTGGTAGGCTAGAGGGCAAGGAATTGGAGAAGGACCAGTAGCAGTCAACATGAAGATTGACTGAGGCAGATAGAGCTTTGAAGGCTCTTCTAGAACTAAGGTTAGAGCAAAAGGGGTTCCAAACACCAGACTCTACCAAAAGGTGTGCACCTGGCTGTAATCAGTGGAACTGAGCTGTTGGAACTTCACCGAGCTTCCTGTATACAAGACCCCTCCTTCCTTTCTGTTATCTTCCAAACTATATGGCATAGTAACCTGGGTATGGAACCTGGCCAGTGTTTAGCATCTTTCATTCCTATATTTCTCATAAAGTTCCTTGGTTTATAACCTCTTGGATTTACCCTTTCTTCCTGGGGTAGGTGTGTCTTCCACATACCGTTTCCTCAGAAATGGTGTTTAGCAAAAGAGAGATTGATCCTCTATCCACCCTCACGCTGAAGCCAGGAACCAATTGATGCCAGGAGCCTGAATAGAACAGAGGATGAACCAGGTTAGAGGAAGCCTTAATTGGCTTTTACCCTCATTCCTCATTCTTACTTTGTTTTTCAATATGAGAAACGGAGGTGATGATGATCTACCTGAAGTATATCATAGAATGCCATATAGGAAAGTGGTTTAAAATGCTGAAACGTTATTTTTTTGTTGCTGTTATTGATATCGATTCCCTCTGACACAAAGACAGATACTTTGTAAGCAGTAAGCAAGTCTCCGGGTCATCTTGGCCTCTCCCACATTTAGCCTTTCTGTTGGTTTCGCCTTCCCTTGGTGGTGACATAGCTTGTTCTCTTGCTGATGACATAGGTTGCTGTTTTCCTGAAATCCACCACACTGTGTACTTTTTCAGGTTTCAGAGTTTTCGTGTGTCTTGAAGCAGTGATAATGGCTCTTCTTTAGCAGGGGTCGTTGAGTTTTGTACTTTAGAGGTAGCTGGATTTATCCTCTATTCTCAAACATGTTATTTCAACTGGAACATATGTTATTTCAACTTGAAGCTTAGGGTCACCTGATGCCACTCTGATTGCTGCCTGGAAAGAGGAAGGATCAAGCACAACAGGAGTTCAAGGGGCATTGGCAAAGGACAGCCTGGAAGCAGGTCTGGACTGGAGCAGCATGTGAAGGGCAGGCCAGAGGTTGCCGGTCCCTGTTCCCCTGGCCTCTTTCATTCCATTCCTCACCCTTAGAGCAGACACAAAAGCCTGTGGATCTTCCACATAACTTCTGCCACATTCCTTTTTGACAATTTCTCCCAATTCCTTCTTCTTCTCCATTTTCTGCCAAGAACACTACATAGCAAGAGTGGAGGAGGAATTAACAAGGTGAAAAAACAAGTAGGTGATGAGGGGAAGATTTAGTGTGGCCACTTCTTTCCCACCTCAAATTCTGTTGTCTTTTTTTTTTTTTTTTTTGGTTGGGGGGTGGGAAGAAGGGTGCTGTGCTGGTCATCTGCTTTGTGTTTTAGAGTTTTCAGGTATTTTATTTATTATCCAGTGAACATTCATGGAATGTTTGCACTGCTAGAACTCCTGTAGATGTCACAGGGAGTTTATATAATTTTAGTGTTACATATATTAACAAACCAAAACAACCCACAAAGCAGAGTGAAGCAGGTGTATCATGGGGTGTGCACCAAAATTCTATCAGAGAATAAAGCAGTCACTCCTGGAAGTGACTTACTGCTGCCCTTCACAGGTATAGTCTTATCACCTACTGGGCACAGGTGTCCCCTCAGAACCTGGGGTCTTGGGAGGGAAGTGACTGTCTGATCTCACTCACAATTCATATGCCAGTGTCCAGCACTACCCAGGGCTGGAACACATTTCTGCTTGCCCTTTATTCTGGCATCAGTCAACACCTTGACCACCCCCATTGTGAAACTCTGTCTTCACTGAACTCTCCACACCACCCTCTCCCAGTGTTCCTCCCGGCCTTTGAGAGCATCTCTTCAATCTTCACATGTGGAGGGCCCTCGGGAAATTGCTTCTGGGTCTTCTTCTTTTTTCTCTCTCTATTCTCTCTCCAGGATTTCTCATTATTTTTTCATGGCTTTAAATAATATATACCACATATAAGCTGACAACTCCCCTGTAAAGATTATCAGCCCAGACTTTTGACATCTCCATTTGGGTGTATAATGGGAAGCTCAAAAATAACATGTTTAAATGAAGCCCTTTTACCCTGACATAGCTTCCTTCCAGTTGTCCCCTGGATAGGTCAATCTCTCCCTCCTCTGCTCCCTGATGTGGCAGTGCCAGAAGCCCAGATGTCCCTTTGATTGTTTTGTTTGTCTCAGTGAACCACTCTGACCCAATTTGTCAGCAACTCTGATGATTCCAGGTCCACACTTACACTGGACCCTTCCAGCCCCCAAGTTCACTGCCATGATAGCATCTGCTAGTCCAAGACACAATTGCCTCCTGCCAGGTTTCTAGTCTCCATGGTCGTTCTTTCACTGGCCTGTGCATTCTCCTTAGAAAGCTAAGATGGGCCCTAAATCTACAAAGCATTAAAAACGCAAGAACAACAACAGCATTCCAGTGGCTTCCCACTACACTAAAAGTAAAGCCCAAAGCCTTCACTCCAGAGCACAAGGACCTACAGGATATAAGAATCGGCTTCCGTGAAGTACCTCTCCAACTTCATGCAATGCTACTCATCTCTTTGTTCCCCCAAACTCCAGCCCACCAGGCTGTTTCTCACGTTGGTGACTTGTCCAGGCTGTGTCTCTCATCCTGCAGGTTGCCTCTTACCAGCACCTCCTTTCAGATGTCTTTTTAATTGAGCAGCCTACCGAGGAGGTCTCCCTTCCACCACTGCATTCTGTCTGCCTGTTTACTTCCTCCACAGTACTCCCTACTACTCACATCATATGAGGGTCCTGAGCTCACTAGCAAGCCAGTTTCTTGAGGGTGGTGGCTTGTGCCATGGCTGTTCCTTGTCACCATATAACTGGTGTATAACATAGTCTCTGGGACAGAATAGACCTTAAATAAATACTTGCTGACCAAATAAGCAAATCTCCAAAGATGTTTTCTCTAAGAATATGCGTACAGATTGCCTGGCACAATAGTAACATCCAATGTGGACAATATATGTTCCTCCAAACTAAGTAAAAATTGCATTTGCTCATCTCAGACGCTTTTCTTAGAGAAATATTTTTAGGAAAAAGAAAGAAATACTGACTTTCATCCTCTATTGAAAAGCCATGGGTGTTGAACAAACCTACTTAGCCACCTCACATTAATCACTCTTATGAATTACTTATTTTTAATTAAGTGCTTGATTATTAAATGATAAAATCTATTCACTGCATGGCTCCTATGTTCCTCTCTGCTTTGACTCTTCTGAGTCTGGCCAGGTAAGAAGGCTTTGCATCGTGGATATTGTTAAGTCCCGTGTCAGGAATTTATGCTGCTGATCAACCTTGCTCAGATTCTACCCTGCACTTTATAAACTCCCAAGGGGTCCCGTGTACAATGAGTAGACTCAATTGAGGAGTCCAGCAGTAAAGAAGCCTGTTTTCCCTTAAAATTTCCTAAACTCACTTTGACATGCAACACTTCCATGTGCATGTGTAGCATCTCGCTTTGCAAAGTGTGGGCGATACCCAGCATCACAAACATTAGGACTCCCACTGCACTGCGCACATCAGACAACAGCGGGACCCTACCCCATCTGAGCGCCCCAAGAAACCTTGGTGGTCAGTGCATGATGCTTTGCAAGAACAAGGGATTGGAGAAGGGATTGGGATCCCTACTTTAGGGATGAGAAAACTGATGTCCAGGAAAGAGAGAGGACTCAGTCAATTTCTGTATGGTGAGCGGCAAATACAAGATAAGAAAAATTCACATTACTGCCTTCCAGCCCTTCCATCATAACAGGATGGAAGAATATCAGAATGAAACGGCAGGGAAATATTGATTTCTAATATTCCAAAGTAAAAATTTCATCATGAGTAAGAACAAGAAATAGACAACCTCTATATTAAAGAGGACTGGGAAAGGAGGAAAATGGACAAAGGAAATGTAGATGAGAAGTCTATTAAGTCTTCTGGATGAGAGTATGTGTGGAAGTTTTACCTCTGCTCTGGCCCTGCAGGGTTACCATGGCCAGCTAAATGCCCCTCCATACGGTCTGACCAGCATCTGGCAGTCACAGCTACACCTGCCCATCCAGGTGTAGTGGTGGTTCAGGCTCCCCAATCCTCCCTAATCAGGTCCTGTGACATCTTTCATCGATTTTTTCCAAACTAACCTCACTTTATTAAGTGAGTCCCAACATTAAAATCCCCACAAATTCTCTCGGTTTCAGTGTGACATCTCTTTTCTGATGAACCTTTAACATTTACTTTCTATGTTTATGCGAATATGCAATCGAAATGGGAAATCAGCATGCCTCATTTGTGGGCACTTAAACGTGTAGATAAATGGAAAAGTTCTTGTTGTTGTTCTGCAACATGCTTTTTTTTTTCACAAAACATTTTATTTTCTGATAGGTGTTAAGGCTGACACCACTTCCTTAGTTTGCTTCTTTAAGAGTTATTCCGTCCTGTGAGGTAACATATTCTATTTAACTAGTCCCATGTTGATAAACGTAGGTTATCTCCAATCCCTTGTTCTTGCAAACCATCATGCACTGAGCACCTCACATAGTTCTGCTTGCACCCTAGCTGGTGTTGTTTCAGGGGCAGGGTTACAATGGTTATTGCCGGGTAGCTGATGCATGCATGGCTCTCCCAGATAAAGCCGAGCTGTGCTCTGGGTTGTCTGCAAGACTTTAGTCTCTTATCAGTGGTGGGTGCATTCTTCAACACTTGGAATTATCAACCTGTTTAATCTTTGCCAATCTGACATATGATAAATGGCATTTTATTCTTCTTTAATCTGCATTTCCTGACAATTAAGGAAGCTGAGCATCTTTTCATAAATTTATGGGTCATTTGAATTTCCTCTTCTACTCATAACCTTCCCTTATTCTCCTATGCATGGTTTGACTTCTCAACATTAATTTGCAGCTATGCTTTGTATATTTTGAATCATAATACTGCTTTATACACTGTGAATGTTTTCTTTTCTACTGTTAATTATATCTTGTTTGTTCTTTGAGTTTTTGGAATGAGATTTCTTTTTAGGATTTCGATCCAGTTACATTTGTCATTTTTTTTTCCTTTAAGATTATTGTTTTATTCTGTTGTGCATTTGTTTAAAAAAGCCCTCTTAATTCCAAAGTCATAAAGCATTTTTGTATATTATTTTCTAATACTTTTTAGCATATTTTTCAATAATCGGGTATTTATTTCTTCTTGGATTTATTTTTCTCTCTTATAGAAAGCAAAATACTAATTAGATTGCATTTTTTCTTTATTATAAATAGCCCTTTACTCAAAGCCACACATTACACATTCATTGTTTCCCTTACTGTGTTAATTAAGGGAGTAGCGCTCACTGTTAACAATCCTTGCCTCTCTCTGACTTAGTCCTCTGTCGACCACCATTCAAGGCAGGTCAGCTCATTTTCCCAGAAAGCTCTTCTTCATCCAAAGCCACAGAGATCTGGCTCATTCCATTTTGAATGTCCACCATCTCAGAGTTCTTTCTAATCCTGCGGGGTAAAAAATTGTCAGTAACCACTCAGGCAAGACATGTTAGGGACTAGGTAAGGAAATGTGTCATATGTCACTTCCATCTCTATTCCATCAGCTCATTCCTAGACACAAAAAAAGATGTGGAATGTAGCTTCCACATGTGTTCCGTAGAAAAATGAAACGATTCCGTGAACATTTGGCAGTGTCTCTGCCACACCCACAGATCAGTCACCAGTCCTCTACAGTAAGCAACTCCACACCACAGTAAGTCCCTTACATGCAGGTGTCTGCTTCTGCATTCAGTATTATGGTCCAATGATCTGTTTATCATTTATCAGATAATACTGTCATGTTAATTTCTATCACAAATATATCTGGACATCTAGTAGAGAAAATTCCCTCATTAAAAAAATATTTTTGAGTTTATTCTATCTATTTTGCACATTTACTCATCCATGTGGAATTTTAAATCAATTTGCCACAGATCCTGAAGAATGGTACTGGGCTTTTGATTAAATTGCGTTAATAAATTGTTAATTTATAAATCAAATGCAACCAAATTAACATCTTTTAAGCAGTAAATCTTCCATGTTCAAAATCATAATTTTGCTGGTGGTTAAAGGACTATATGCATTTTCTTATAAATTTCACCTTACAAGGCGAATTTTAATAAAGTTCATCAACAAAACAAAACAAAACAAAAACAGGCAAAATAAATAAATAAATAAAAACCCTGGTAGAGATGTAGAATTGAACATTTGGCCCATTTATTTTCAATCTTGTTTTTCCAAGAAACATTTTATAGCTATAAATTTCCTTCTGAGCAACACTTTAGCTAAATCCCTCAAGATTTTTCTTAATAAAAATATTCAAACATACCAAAAATAGGTGATTATGCAATAAACTTCTGATGCCTATATCACCCAAATTCAATAATTATCCAGATATTATTCTATATGTCATTAATTCTTTTTGTTTGTATTGATTAAAATAATTTAAAGCAAATTCCAGACATATCATTTAACTTCTATATAATTCAGTAGATAGTTCTCAAAAATGTGGAGAGTTTCTTATATAACCACAAGGCTTTTATGACACTTAACTGTGAGCCAAGTTTAATTAAATGAAAAATCAAATTTTAGTCTTTGATAAGTGAGTTTAATCTACTCTATCATACTTATTTATTTGGACATATAGAGACCATATTATTATTAATATTACTATTATTTGTCTTATTGTCCTGATATTATAGTCTCTTATTAGAGAAATATTTTCCTTTATTTCAGTACAGAAAAGATATACATTTATTTTATAAAGTTTGTATAGTTATCCTTGTATCTTAACATCCACATTTAACTTTTCTTTCTAGAAATGTTTGGGGATCTCAACACCCTGCTGACAGAACTGGATAGATCCTCCAAGCAGAAACTAAACAAAGAAGTAATGAACTTAAACACAACTTTAGACCAAATGGGCTTCACAGACATATACAGAACGCTCCACCCCAATCAAACTAAGTATACATTCTTCTCATTAGCCCATAGATCATTCTTCAAAATTGATCATAACTTAGGGCACAAATCAAATCTCAGCAAATTTAAAAGAATAGAAATGATACTTGTATCTTTTTGGACTATCACAGAATAAAATAACTCAATTCCAGTGAAAATCTTCTTCCTTACACAAAGTCATGGGAACTAACCAACTTTATGATGAATGACTGTTGGGTCAAGGAGGAGATAAAGAAAGAAATTGTAGATTTCTCAAACAAAATGACAATGAAGGCACTACTGTGCAAAAGTAGCCTTAAGAGGGAAATTCATTACATTAAATGCCCACATGCAAAAATCAGAAATCAACAACCTAATGAACCATCTCAAGGAACTGAAAGAATAATCCAGTCCTAGCAGAGGGGAAAGACAACCAAAATAAAATCAGAATTGAATGAAAACAAGAGAAGTCTAAATGTATCATTGCATTTTTGTACTTAAAGAAGACAGAGAATTTAATTTCCCCTTCCTATTTTTCACTGGCTTCTGTTTTCTAGTTCTTGTGTTATTTTTCCCTTGAAATTTAGTTTCAGATTATTGTTCAATATATAATAATTTAGTAAGAATTATTAGTATTGATACTACTACACCAGGACAGCAGATGTTCTCTCGGAGGGGATGCAGGTGGATGGCCAGTTATTCCAACATCATTTGGCTGATTTGTCCAACCAGTGTCCTTCGTGGAATTTGCCAAATGTCCGGGCTGGGGCCCTTTGTAGTTGAGTTAACTCACCCCTTCAGCACCTCTGGTCTTCTGCTCCCATAAAGTACATCCAGAGCACAGCAAACCTCACTTATATCTGCCCTCAAAAGTGATTATACCAGGGGTAAATCATGTGATTTAATTAAATATTACACAAATCAGTGGAACATGAGCCCAAAAGGGAAAAGAGTTGTTTCCAAAAAAACCACACTGAATGATCTGAAAAAGGTGAGTACCATAAACATGCTATCTATTTAAGTGTAGATAAGACAACTACAAAAGAATGAAAATATTTGTAAAATAGCAGGAAGATAGTACACTTAGATTTCTTGTTAAATTAGTTTCTCACTCTAATTAAAATAAATTAAAGGGAAGGAAGAAAGCCCCAAATGGTCCCATGAGAAAGGTGTGATATATAAGAAACATAGAACATTGTTCAGCCAGGCATACACAAATTATAAAGCCCCAGTCCTACCTCGAAAAGTTCATTCTTAAATCACTTTTAGGTAAAAAGTGTAAGTTAAAATAAATGTATTTATTTTCCATCAGGAATGGAGAAAAGAAGGCAAACTTGACATAGAATTTGACAGTAGAACTGGCGATGTTTGCTGATAGAGCAGGAGGTTAGAACATAGAAAGAACAAACCACAACCAGAAGATTTTAGGCTGGTTTCAGCAACCAAATAAGTGCTGTTGACCAAAGGAAGGCTGAGAGGAGGTGGGGAATGACAAATCTTGCTTTGACTGGTTAAGTCTGAGGTGTCTTTGAGGCATCAAACTATGTCAGTTGGTTATGGTATACCCACTTGGTGCTCCATGGTGTGGGCGGGCTAGACATGTAAATTTAGGAATTAATAACAAACACTGGCTTTTAAAGTAGTCAGGAGCTGGAAGATATACAGTGGGGAAGTATAGATGTAGAGGCTAAGAATCTACTTTGGGGGACATTCCAACATTTTAACGTGTGCCAGAAAAGCAGAGTTAGCATAGTCCTTAGCTCAGGTATTCTAATGGGAGGCAGCGCCAACTCTAGATAAAAAGCATGGCCCAGTGGGCGGCTCCTTCTCAACCACTGACATTTATGATCATCCCACACTTCAGTTCCCTATCAATGGGGCCTAAGACCTTGGGGAGAACAGTGGAGCTCTTGACAATGACAAGTTACTCCAATGTGCTTTTATAGATGTTCTTCATGGTCAGGAAGCACCCGTCTCAGAAAGTACAGGGGAACACACACCAGCCATGAGTAGCAGCTCAGTCTCCCTTCCTTAGAGCCAGATGCCTGGCCTACTTTTCATATCTTGCCAAGCTCTTCCCCTCTTAAGAAATGTCTCTGTATCTCAGACCTTGCATGTCTATATATTTAATTATTTTTAATACATCTTTTCTGTAACTTATGCTTGGGGCACAAAAGGGAGATTTTAATATATTTCAACGTATGCTCAATCCACCATCTTAGAGGTGATATTTCATTTATGATATTTATAATTAAAATAAGTTGTGATTTTATATTAATTATAATTAATTGAGAGCTTAGAACTAATTTAAGTACAGAAACATCAACCCAAAAAAATTGAAACTTGGTTACTGGAAGTGCTGGATTTTGAAGTATTCACAACACATCTGTGAATGGAAGCTGGCAGTCTCCAACCCTGGCCCATCCCTCTCTTTCTCTGAGGAAAAGTGCCCTTAGTGATGGTGTCTGGAGTAGGGGGAAGTGCACAGCTACTTAAGAGGCTGGGGCATGAGGATTTCTTGAGCCTAGGAACTCAAGACCAGCCTGTAGGATATAATGAGACCCCCATCTCACACATTCAAAAGACACTGATGATACCATATTTTCCAAGAGTTGAGTCTATGGGAAAGGGTGTAAATAACCCTGTATGGGGTCAAGCGCCTTGTTTTCCATATACTGTTCTATTAGAGAGAAGACTTCCTACACTATCATTGTGGCCAGATCTGGGACTTAGTGTCAGGGAAACTGTTCAGATGAATTTCATTCAGACTATATTTACCTTAGTCAAAAGTTTATTCTGCTTTGACCCAAACTTACTCATCACCAATGGCATCTACAATTTAGGGCAAAGCTGTAAGCAACAGTAGACCATCTCCTCTGTGTGTACATTCTATCTGAGAAACTCACATTGGTTCAAACAATCTCGTGTGTGCAACACTTACATATTTCTTCCCATTTACTCACAAAGAAATACAATTCCCAAACTGTCCACAAATGAATATAATATGCTTTTAGAATGGAGCATAATCTTGATAAAAAAGGAATAACATTATGCATATATATGTGTGCATATTTGCCTTAAAAATGTAAAGAATTGTAAAAGCCTAAGTTATTCAATTGCCACACTCCTATCATACGTTGTAATGCACATCTGAATTACAGGAAAAGAAAAGAGCCCTGTTTTCTTTAAAAAAATTGTTTAAGAACTATAAAAACATTTATATAAAACATAACCATTGGGATTCATCAAAATACTACATGACAATAATTGTTTTCTGACTTAATAAACATGTACACATTTATACAAACTCACTAAATAAAGGGAAAAATATAAAAATACTAATTATTTGCTAAAGTGGGGATAATTTCCAATGGCAAATCAAGTCTTTTAAAGCTCTATGAAAGTAAACTTTAAAAATAAAAAAGAGGTCAGTATAAAGAAGAAATGAGAAAGTAAAATTTTGTTTTCTTTTGTAGCTCAAGTTTCTATTTCTTAGGAACTTTCTAAAACATTTACACTATTGAAAATAAAATTATTATCTTGGGTCTTGTGACATTGTTGTGTGTGTGTGTGTGACTTTTAAGCCCTTGCAATCAAAGCCCGCTTGAAAGAGTATCTGAAAAGAAGGAAAGAAGGGGAAAAAATAAGGAAAATGGAAAGGTGGGCTTTAAAACATTAAAGAAATGAATGGATATAAAATCAGTTCATTGGTCATTACAGAGAAGACTTTGGCTCAAGTCTGTCCCATGGAGTTATTTTGTAGAGAAGATCACAGAAGGAACTTTATTTCATTTATTTTCTCTCACCAATCTTTAACATTCTGCCCCTTGTTGCAAATTGTGCCCTCACATACTCACTCGTCACTCACATACCATCTTGTCACTGTGATAGGATGAAAAAGGACCCTCAAATTTGTCTTCATCCTAATTCCTACAGTTTGTAAACATGTTTCCATAATTGCAGAAGGGACTTTGCAGATGTAATTAAATGAAGGAACTCAAGATGCAGAAATGACCTTGGTTTATCCAATGGGGCCAATGTCATCACAAGGGTCCTTAGTAGAAAAGGCAATGTGAGGTCCTGTCAGAAGCAGAGGCCAGAGGGTAAAGCAATGCCATTGCCCAAAGGGGACTTTGAACCAAAGAATATTAGAAAGGACAAGGAAAAGTATTATTCCCTAGAGTTACCAGAAGAAATGAAGTCCTGTGTCACCTCGATGTTAGAGTTTCTGATCTTCAGAACTGTAAGAAAATAAATTTGTGCTGCTTTTAAGTCACGAAGTTTGTGGTATTGGTTATACAAACAGCAGAAAACTAACACAGCCACCTTCCATGTGGGACTAGAAAACCATCACCCCTCAGTATTAGTGGGGGGCTGGTTCGAGGGCCTTCCTCATATACACAAACCCGAGGATGCTCATTCTCCCAGACACTGTACTATAAGTCACCTTTAGATTACTTATCTAATACAATGTCATGTCACAATGTATTGTTTAGAGAAAAATGACAATTAAAAAAGTCTGCATGTGTTTGATACAGGGTAAATTTTTTTTATTTGCATGTTTGGTACAGAGTAATTCCCCCTCCCCCTCCTTTTTTTTAAATCTACAAATTGTTGAATCCATGCATGTGGATTTCAAAGATACAAAAGTAGGCCTACTGTATACACCACCTTCATGTATGCTTCCTGGCTTTTACCTTGAATGTCTCAGAAATTGTCTATGAAGTTTTGAGGTCCTGAAACTCATTTAAAAAAGCCTATGTTCTGTTATCTAAGTTGTTTTGTAGAGGGAACAGTCTTTACCTTTCCTATAAAGGTAGAGCTGTAATGATCCCATTTACAAAGATGAAATAGTTTGAATTAAGCCAGCCTACCTGCCCTCCCAGTGCAGTGGGAAGGCCTGCTCCAGTTTCTATTTCCCATCCAGCTTTCTGTACTGACTTGTGGTGGTTTCTCATTATTCCAGCTTAGCCTGGAATTTTGTTCTATTTCTTCAGTGTTGTTAATTCATTTTGTCCCTTGAGTGACAGCTCATCTTGGGCATCATTTCCTGGCAACACTTAGAAATTCCTTCCAGTGAGGTTGTGATTGTCTCCTAACTGCACACACAGCCCATAACTGCAGGTAAAGGGCCCCCCCATTCTCATTCTCCTGGGCCTCTCCTGTCTAGCCTGCCACTGAGGGAGGGGGAAGCCAGCAGATGTAAACTCAGTGTTTCTGAAAATTCCATATTGTTCTTCCCACAGCACTGTTATTATAAGTACTCATGGACAAAGGGGTATCATCAGGTTTGAAGCATGAACCTCGTGTTCATATGTGACAGAGCCTAGATTTCCACACAAGTGTGTTGGTCAGAGTTGAATACTCACATTCAGTTAATGTCTCCTACAAATTACTTTTCTAATTAAGTGCTTGCTTATTAAAGATGCAATCTGTCACTGCATGGGTGATGCCCGACTACATTCTCGTCTCTTCTTTGCTCCGTCCAGATGTTGTTTACTAAGATGTCTTTCCTTAAAATTCTACTTTGCCATCTCATCCTGACGTCCTCCAGCCATGAGTAGCCTGGCCAGCTCATGGCTGTTCAGTGAACTGCAGGCAGAGGAATTTCTGGGTGGGGCGTGGCTTGAATTAGAATGGCTCCTTTGTTTTTCTAGGCTGACTGGACCAATTGGTTTTCATCTGTAGCTATGGGAGGATTTCTCTTCCATCAGCTAACTGATCCTTTACTATAAAGCTGATCCCATTTAACAAGGTGAACTGGATCAAGCCATACTTGAATCAAGGGAGGGTTTTCTGTTTGGACAAAATACCAATGAGAAGTTGCTGGTCTTTGAGGTAAAAAATTCCCTTTCTGTAGGAGCAAAAGTAAAGATGTAAAATCAATAGGTAATAAGTACAACCCTTATGTAGATTGGGTGCTCATAATTCATTTTCTGAGTCTCATTAGGTCCAAGAAGTTTAAAAACAAAAGGTAATAAAAATTTCCATTCTCTCTCTCTTTTTTTTATTAAATGATGGCTGGGTACATTAATGTAATCATGGGGTACAGTGCAGTGTTTGAAATATTTTCATCAAACTGGTTAACATAGCCTTTATGCCATTTCTTAGTTATTGTGTTAAGACGTTTATATTCTACTTTTAGAAAGATTCTCTTGTACCCTTGTAAGATAAACCATAGAGGTGATCCTACCAATCACCCTCCCTCCACCCATCTACCCAGGTACCCTATTAAAGGCGATCTGAGTATAGCCCACAGAAACATGTACCAGAACTTCTCCGTCTAGCATTCCCAGCCCATTGCCTGTCATTCCTACAGTGCCAATCATCTCAAACACATCTCCGTGTAAAAATCTGACAAAAATGTCTTGTCTTCTGTCAAATGTCCATGTGGCTCCTTTTCTGCCTTTTCTTCTCTACCAGATCTCTCAGCCTTTAAATATGCAGACCACCCATCTTTCTCCTACTGGAAAGTATCTGCTTGTAGGAAGGAGGGAATTGGGGGCATACTGATTGTATTCTTTGAGTGTAATCAGAAAGGGGTGCTACCTGTGAATATTCTCTTATTAACAACATATATCCTATCAAATAAGATGATTTATTTAATGTTTACTGCATTTATTATAGCAAACACTTTATTAATCTTAAATGTTTCCAGAATATCTGACTGGGTCTTACTATAGTTCATGTGGGCTACTGTCACAAAATGCCATAAACTGTGTGGTTTATAAAGAGCAGAAGTTATTTCTCACTGTTCTGGAGACTGGGAAGTCCAACATCACTGCACCAGCCAATTGGGTGTCTGGTCAGGGCCCACTTTCGGGTTTAGAGATGGCGTCTTCTCATTGTGTCCTAACATGGGCCCTCTTTTATAAGGGCATCCATGATGGCTTTAGCCTCGTGACCTGATCATCTCCCAAGAACCCAGTCTGCTATTGCTGTCTAATTGGGGATTAAGTTTCAACATCCACATTTGTGAAAGCAGGGGGAGGGGCACAAATATGCAGACCGTAGCACCCATGTTATAGTGTAGGAAACTATGCTTTATGGAGATTACTCAGTTTTTCTCAAGGCCACACTGCTGGTCCTTGGACTCAGTCAAAGTCTGTGCAATGGTTTGTTCCTCCAGCCTTTCCATGAAGGATCACTTGCCCAAAACATTGTTAACAAAAAGAGCTGTGCAAACTGAGTTAAACTCAGTTCCTCAATG
Organism: Galagoides demidoff; assembly: GCA_963574575.1. Classification (NCBI taxonomy): domain Eukaryota; kingdom Metazoa; phylum Chordata; class Mammalia; order Primates; family Galagidae; genus Galagoides; species Galagoides demidoff. Next base: position 2,345 of record CAUYQV010019240.1, on the reverse strand, counting down.
AGAAAGCAAAGAGATTGAAAGAAGTTTCCTGAGTTTTCCAAGGAATAGTTTTGATCCACGTTTTGCAAATATTTACTGACTGCTTTTTAATTGTCAGGCAGTGTTTTCATTGGGCAGCATAGATCTGACACCAGCAAGGAGAAGCTGGGTACAGCAGGAAGATGCTGGGATTTGAAGGCTGACAGCTCTGGGTTCATCCCTCTCTCCTACTGCTTTGTAACTTTTAGTCTGTCCTTTCACTGCCCTGAGAGACAGGCTCTCCTTTATAAACACCAAGTAATCGTGCGCATTTTAGAAATGCCCAGGGTTGTTATTGAGTCAGGAAATCCAAGGCCACCATTTAGCCCAGAGCCACAGCAGAATAGTTCAGGCTGCTCTATTCCCCTCAGCTTTTTTGTCCTACTAAGTAGTTGGAACTGCGCCTGTTCTTTGAGAAATAAGAAGATTGCTGCTCTGATCACAGGTCACTTTTAGGTCCTATAATGGGTAAGCTTATGATGAAATATAGCCCCAGAAGATTTGAGTCACAAATATTGAATCACACATCATCCTGAGCTTGTGCTCCAACAGCAAAACGAGGGCCAGTAAGCAAACCACAGAGCTTCTTAGATGTCTTAAGTTTCTTCCTTTCCTCATGCTTTGACAGTCTGTTCTGTCAAGGCTGGGCAATGGCTCGTCCAAGGCCATGGAGAAAGTTTCAGCAGAGTCAGACCAACAATTCAGTCTGTTCAACCTCATCCCTGTATGTGAGCTCAACTGCTGAGCTCTGGCATTTATGATGTTGGAACATGAGAGGGAAGCTTATCCAGAAGATCTGGACAGGCTCTGATATAGACCTGGTGGGGAACCAATAAGGTCAAAAGACTGAGTTTACATCAAATCCAGAAAAAGGGCCAGGACGGATTCTCACTGGACCAATTGGATTCTCTGCCCACTTCCACTCCATCCTGAATATCTCTAGAATTCCAAGGTGGTGTCCCACCTGGGACTGAGTCCCAAGCAAATGTGCAGTCCAAAGTGAAAACTCAGAGAGTAATCTTATGCCCTAGAACCTGACCATGTAGCTTAGGACAGAGCTATAAAGAGGGTGTCCCATCCAGAGAGTTTCTTTGGCTCATGGTGGTTTCAAGTCCATGTTCAAATATATCTTCACAATAAAATTTAGCGCCTAGTCAAGAAAACAGAGTCCACTCTGGGAACTTTAGAAGGATACTATTTAGTATGGAAATCAGTAACACAAATGATGAAGGATGGAAGAAGCCATTTAGACCAAGGGGCACTCACAAGAGGGGCTGCAGGGGAGCACAGGGACTGCAGAGAGAAGGCCATCCCTTGAAACTCAAGCCAGCCAGAGACACTCCATTGCTGGGGATGCTCAGGGAAGGGGAGGAGATGTGTTCTTAATTTTCCCCTCTTTTTGCCTTCTGTCCTCCACCAATACCTTCCAATACACCCACTGTCAGAAAGCTACACAGTAAGTCTGTCAGGGAAACCCATGGCAGGACTGAGATTACATGGGGCAGTGGCCACACCTGGCAGGGAAGAGTTTATCCATAGACCTAGACATCATGCCTACCTGGTGGGAACACAGGCAACTGGGAGAGGGTGGCCCCTCTGCTGTCAGTTCTCTCCAGAAGACAGGAACTGTGGTGGGGTAGAGAGGTTGTGCAGGTAAGCCACTCCCTTTCTAGGACATCAGCTAAGTAAATGGAGTAGACTATAGCTACCATGTAATTGTATTTGTATTTAAGTAACGATAATGTAGATAAAAACAAGACCAGTCTTCCCATAGGGTTACCCAGTAACAGGCACCATGCTTTACTGATTTCTCATTCATCAGGTCAACAGTCCGAGGGAGTCAGTCTTATTACCACCATGTCAATAATGAACAAATAAAATGAAGCTCTTAAAGCTTCAGGAGATTTTGAAATGGCTGGAACCATCTCTGGGTCTAAAGTCCACACTCTTGCCAATGGGCTAGGTCCCCCCAAATATTCTGCAAAGGTACTTGAGAGGCAAAGAACTAAAATAGGAAAGAAAAAAAAAAGAAAAGAAATAGCAACCACAAGAAGCCAGCCTGTGGATTTTGATTTAGGATAAAAGCTAATTTCAGCCAACGGTACAAATGAGAGTTGCCTCATGCTCTGACGAAATGTTCAGAACGCAGTGGGAACAGTAGTTCGTGCTTCTGATTCAGGGGCTGCGGGACACTGGCTGTTTTAATCCTTTGCATTTTACCTTCTGCGAGTTGTGGGTCCCCACTTTTCCTTGGCAACCCGGGTCTCCTCCTGGAACATCTCCTCTGAGCCATGTGCCTGTTGCAGAGAACAAAGGAGGTACAGTGT
>CAUYQV010019237.1:0-29740 GCA_963574575.1 Galagoides demidoff | reverse complement strand
ACAACCCACTTTGTCAGTTCTTTCCCAGATAGTCTGTGTGTGCCAGACAAATGGTAGCAACATGGCCTATCAATAGCCATTCGATGCCTTGATTTTTTTCACTTGACAACATGTCTTGGCGCTTTCTTTTTTTTTTTTTTTGAGATGGAGCCTCAAGCTATCCCCCTGGGTAGAGTGCCATGGCATTACAACTCATAGCAACCTCCAACTCCTGGGCTCAAGTGAGTCTCCTGCCTCTGCCTCCCAAGTAGCTGGGACCACAGACGCCCGCCACAACGCCCGGCCATTTTTTTTTTTTTTTTGGTTGCAGCCATCGTTGTTTGGCGGGCCTGGGCTGGGGATTTGAACCCGCCACCTTAGGTGTACGTGGCTCGCGCCTTAGCCGATTGAGCCACAAGCACCGAGCCTATTGCTTTTATAAATTACTTTTCATCCCCAGAAATTTAAAGTGTTTGTCAGTGTCACTTAGGATAAAGTCAGTTTTGTCTCTCCCCATCTCCAGTCTAAATGCAGTCATTCACTCAATCCTCATGGACATTTTTTCCAATGACTTTGACATCTATTCTTACAGTTGTTGTTCTTGTTTACGTCCTTTGGCCTAGAGAGACCTATACTGTAGTATTTAAGAGTCATTCTTGTGGGTGGTGCCCGCAGCTCTGTGGGTAGGACACCAGCCATATACACCGAGGCTGGCAGGTTTGAACCTGGCCTAGGCCTGGTAAACAACAATGACGACTGCAGCAATAACAACAACAAAAATAGCCAGGTGTTGTGGCAGGCACCTGTGGTCTCAGCTACTCAGGAGGCTGAGGCAAGAGAATCGCTTCAGCCCAAGAGTTAGAAGTTGCTATGAGCTGTGACACCACAGCACTGTACCTAGAGTGATAGTTTGAGACTCCGTCTCAAAAAAAAAAAAAAGGAAAAAAGGTCATTCTTGTTTCACTTAACATATTCACCTCCACAAAATATATGCTTTTACTGGTAAAAGCAAATCTATCTTTTTAGTTGATTTGGGGAGTAGTAAAGGATTTTTACCACAAATGAGTTTATGGATCATCTTTAGTAGCAGTTTTACTTCAGGGAAGTTTCGTGTGTTTTCTAGGAGATCTGTCAGCATACTGCTGAAATGATTTTAGTATAGTACGAAACTAAAATTTTAGATAAAGAGTAGATCCATTTCGCTGTATTACTCCTTTTCAGGATTTTCAGTTTATCTAAATTTCTGAGGTATGGAATGCTTGTATCTCAGGTGGAGCTTTTTATTTATAAAAGTTCAAAAATTGTGAATTTTGTTGGGTGTGGTGGCTCACACCTGTAATCCTGGCACTCTTAGAAGCTGAGGCAGGAGGATTGGTTGAGCTCACAAGTTTGAGACCAGCCTGAGCAAAAGTGAGACCCCATCTCTACTAAAAATAGGAAATCTGAGGCAAGAGGATCGCTTGAGCCCAGCGGTTGGAGGTTGCTGTGAGCTAGGGTGCCATGGCACTCTACCCAGGGTAACAACTTAAGGCTCTGTCTTAAAAAAAGAAAGGGAACTTTTTAAATACAGGGCATATTTATTGGGCGAAGGACTCAGCTACAGTGCGGATTTTGGACTTAACTTTACAATGCAAATAATTTAATCATATGCACTCTCATATTAATCTGAAAAAATTATGAACTTAAAAATGGTACTTACAAGATTTAAAAATAGTAATTTTGAATACTGAGTATACTCAGATGCTCTTACTGCTTGAAACTTCACAATGAATAAGAGCTTCTTGAGATGCTCCAGTCTGCTGCTACTATACTTTAATGCTATGATAGAGGCACCACACTGTGCTTTGGTGACATAGTAAGTAGAGAAGGCTTATGGAGGTTGGTTAGGTTTTGAAAAGATGCTCTAGAAGTAAATTGGAATGATTAGGGAAGGCCTTTTAAAGATTGGTGTGTTAAAAAAGCACAGAGGAGAAAGGAAGACCAATGTGGAGAAGTAAGTGAATTGGTTTTGACTAGCTGATTAGGGGGTTGGGATAGGGGAAATAGGGCAGATTTTGGAAATTTGTGTGGTGGTTAGGTTAGGATGAGTCTTTTTTTGTTTGTTTGTTTTGTTTTGTTTGGGTTGGGATAAGTCTTAAAAATAAACATAAGATCTTGTTGGCAATAAATGCTATTGAGGTTGTTTAAGTAAAAGAACTACATGATCAGATGTATATTTTAAAGAGAACTGCCTACCTTTTTAATAGTGGTTAAAAAGGATGGGAGAGGAATTCTTATATATTATTAGGTACTTACTCATGTTAGACTACTGTAATCTCTAATAGTAATTTTTTGTTTATATAGATATATATTTAGATACAGATATACTTTATCATAAGGTTGTATATTTTGGTTAAAGTTAAATGGTGAAAGAATGTGAATGTTTCAGACATTTAATTGATGGAAGTCTTAAAGTTTATGTATGTATGAAATGAATGTTCTAAGATTTTACATTTAGAAGCTTTTTAGTTATAGATTGTCAACAGTAACCTTTCCTTCCCCCTCCTCCAAAAAAAATCTATAGGTATTTACCTCCTGAATGTTTTGTAGTTGGAAAAGAGCCACCAAAGATTTCCAACAAGGTTGATGTGTGGTCAGTTGGAGTTATCTTCTTTCAGTGTCTTTATGGTAGAAAGGTAAGTTTTACTGACTTCAAATGTACAGAAATTAAGTTGAGTTTTTTGTTCTTAAATGTAGAATTTTACTAATTTGAAGTTAATGTAGATCCTTCCAAGAAAAGCCAGGCTTCTGCTCTATTTCTTCCTTAAAGTTTCCATGGATCAACATTATTTTAATAATAACCAACAAACACCATTGTCTTTGGCCTGCTTTTTTTGCTCTGTTCCCCCCCCCCTTTAAAGGAAAAGTAGTGATTATTTGGTAATAGACTAACATTTCTTACTATTAATACTGGAGTCAAACACTTTTCCTTATCTTCCATTCTTTCTACTTCCTCTAACACCCCACCCCCACATAGTTTGGTCAGGTGCCTACTCAGGGAAATACTATCAAACTTAGTTTTTTTTGTGTTTTTTAGAGATAGAGTCTCACCATATTGCCCTCAATAGAGTGCTGTGGCATCACAGCTCACATCAACCTCCAACTCCTAGGCTTAGGAGATTCTCTTGCCTCAGCCTCTCGAGTAGCTGAGACTAGAGGTGCCCACCACAATGCCCAGCTGTTTTTTTGTTGCAGTTTGGCTGGGGCTGGGTTCGAACCCACCACCCTCAATATATGGGGCCGGCGCCTATCAAACTTAGTTTTAACGTCATCAAGGACATAGTTGTCAGTCTGGCCAAAGTTAAAGTACAGGAGAAAAATCCTATAAGCTGCAAGACAAAAGTATCAAGTAACCTACAAAGGAAAAATCCATCAGAAACAGCAGACTTCTTAGTAGAAATCTTAAAAGCCAGAAGAGAATAGGTTCTATCTTTCTTTAGTCTTCTTAAACAAAGTAACTGTCAGCCAAGAATTTTGTGTCCTGCAAAACTAAGTTTCATAAATGAAGGAGAAATAACATTTTTCCCAGACAAAGAAATACTGTGGGAATTTGTCACCACTAGACCTGTCCTACAACAAATGCTTAAAAGTTCTCTACACACTGAAAAAAGTGGTCAATACCTACCAGTGTAAAAACACTCAAAAGTAAAAAATTTACAGCTTCTATGATATAGTAAAACAGGGAGAGTAAAATGCAACGAGGTAATAATCAGCAAAATGACTGAAGTAGTATTTCCCATGTTAATGTTAATATTGAATGTAAACAGTGTAAATGGCCCAGTTACAAGATATAGATTGATGGAATGACTTAAAAGACACAACCCAAGGATCTGCTGTCTCCAAGAAATTCATTTAACTCATACAGTCTCTCATAGACTTGAGATAAAGCATGGAAAAAAAGTATTCCACACAAATGGAAACCAAAAGCAAGCAGGAGTAGCTATTCTTAGATAAAATAAACTTTAAATCAGCAATAGTAAAAAAAAGACAGTGATGGTCAGTATATAATGATGAATGGATCAATTCAACAAGAAGATATAACAGTTCTAAATATACATCTGACACAGTTATACAAATCTAGAGCTTCCACATTCATAAAACAAATACTCCTAATCTAAGAAATGAAATAAACAGCAACATAATATAATAAAGAGACTTTAGTACTCCACAAACAGAACTAGACAGTTTGTTGAGGCAGAAAATTAACAAAAACACTGGACTTAAATGGGGCTTTAGAACAAATGGACCCAACAGACATTGACCATACATTCTTCTCATCAGCACATAGATGATTTTCCAAAATAACATCCTGTGTCAGGCCACAAAACAAGTCTTAGCATTTGAAAAAATTGAAATCATACTATGTATCTTCTCAGACCACAGTGGAATTAACCCAGAAATCAATTCCAAGTGGAACTCTCAAAACTATGCAAATAGATGGAAGTTAAACAACCTTCTGCTAAGTGATGTTTGGGTCAAAAATGAAATCAAGATGGAAATCAAAAACTGTTTTGAATTGAATGATAGTGATGATACAGGCTACCAAAATTTCTCACATATAGCAAAAGAGGAATGTTTGTAGCGCTGAATGTGCCTACATCAAAAAGACAAGAAAGCTCACAAATTAATAACCTTATGTCACATCTCTAGGAACTAGCAAAATAAGAGCAAATCAAACCCAAAGCTTGCTAAAGGTAAGAAATAACAAAACAGAGCAAAACAAAACAAAATTGAAATTGAAAAGATAACACAGAGGATCAACAAAAGACAGTTGTTTGAAATAAAAGTCTTTGATAGACTTTTAGCTAGATTAACCAAGAAAAAAAGCAAGAGGGTCTCATCCTAGTGACGCCAGGATGGTTCAACATGTGCCAGTCACTAAATGTGATTCACCACATTGAACATAATTGAAACAAAAATAGATGATCATCTCAGTAGATGCAGAAAAAGCATTTAATAAAATTTAGCCCTATTCGTGACAAAAAACCCTTAAGAAAACTTCGGATAGAAAGAACATAACTCAAATAGCTAACATCATCCTGAGTGGGATAAAGTTGAAAGCATTCCCCTTAAGAATTAGGAGAAGAATTCTATCTTTACCACTTCTATTCAATGTAGGTAATGCTAGAAGTCCTAGCCATACCAATCAGGCAAGAGAAAGAAAGGGCATCCAAACTGGAAAACAAAAGGCCAAATTATTTCTCTTTACTAATGATGTGATCTTGTGTCTAGAAAATCCAAAAGACTCCTAGAATTGAAAAATAAATTCAGTAAAGTTTCAGGATGCAAAAGTATACCAAACACTAGAATTCTGTATACTAATAAAACCCACTGAAGCTGAGAATTAAATTAAGAACTCATTACCTGGGAGGCTAAGGCAAGAAAATCACTTAAGCCCAAGAGTTTGAGGTTACTGTAAGCTGTGATGCCACTGCACTCTACCAAGGGTGACATAATGAGACTCTGTCTCAAAAAAAAAAAAAAAAAAAAAAAGAACTCATTACTATTTATAATAGCTGCAAAAAAATAAAATGCCTAGTAATATATTTAATCAAGGAGGTGAAAGATCTCTACAAGGAGAAATACAAAAACACTAATGGAAGAAATAATATTATTCACCACAAACAATGGAAAAACCTACCTTGCTCATGGATTGGAAATTTCATATTGTTAAAATGTCCATGCTGCCCAAAGTAGCATGCAGACTCAGTGCTGTTTCCATCAAAATACTGATACTATTTTTCACAGAATTAGAAAAAGCAATCTTAAATTTAACATGGAATCAAAAGCCCAAATATTCAAAGCAATTCTAAGCAAAAGGAAAAAATGCAAATCTGGAGCTACCTACCACATTACTTGACTTCAAATTATGCTATAGGGCTATAGTAACCAAAACAGCATATACAGACATAAAAGTAGACACGTAGATTAATGGAACAGGATAAGAAGTAGTAAAACTGTTTAGCTGGGAAAAGGACACCCTATTTCACAAAAAGGTGCTTGGAAAATTAAGAGAGCCACATGCAAAAGAATGAAACTGGATCCCAACTCTCAACATACACAAAAATTAACTCAAGATGAATTAAAGACTTAAATGCAAGACCTAACATAAAAATTCTAGACGAAAACTTAGGCAGAACTCCTGGACACTAGTATTGGAAAAGAATTTATGACTAAGGCTCTGTACCTATACCTCAATAGGTGGGGCACCAGCCACATACACTGGGGCTGGCAGGTTTAAACCCAGCCTGGGCCTGCCAAACAACAATGACAACTACATAGCCGGGCATTGAGGCAGGTGCCTGTAGTCCCAGCTACTTTGGAGGCTGAGGCAAGAGAATTGCTTAAGCCCAAGAGTTGGAGGTTGCTGTGAGCTACCCATGGCACTCTACCAAGGGCAACAAAGTGAGATTCTGTCTCCAAAAAAAAAAAAAAAAGATGTTGGCATGGATGTGGTGAAAATGGAGCACTTTTTGTGGGAATTAAATTAGTACAAATTCTGTGGGAAAAGTGACCTACCATTTGATTCAGCAATCTCACTATTGGGTATCTACGCAAAAGAAAAGAAGTCATAGGCCGGGTGCATTGGCTCATGCCTGTAATCCTAGCACTCTGGGAGGCCAAAGTGGGTGGATTGCTTGAGCTCACAAGTTCAGGACCAGCCTGAGCAAAAAGCAAGCCTCTACTAAAAATAGAAACACTGGCTCGGCACCTGTGGCTCAAGCGGCTAAGGCGCCAGCCACGTACACCTGAGCTGGTGGGTTCGAATCCAGCTTAGGCCGGCCAAACAACAGTGATGGCTGCAACCAAAAAATAGCCAGGCATTGGCAGGCACCTGTGGTCCCAGCTACTTGGGAGGTGGAGGTAGGAGACTCGCTTGAGCCCAAGTTGGAGGTTGCTGTGAGCTGTGATGCCATGGTACTCTACCCAGGGCTACAGCTTGAGACTCTGTTTCTAAAAAAAAAAAAAAAAAGTCATGATAGCAAAAAGAAACCTGTACAGTTCACAGTTGCAGAGATACAGAAGTGCCCATCAGCTGATGAATAGTTAAAGAAAATGTGTTTTAACACATGTGTATACACACCATGGAGTCCTATTCAGCCATAAAGAAAGAATGAAATAATGTCTTTTACAGTAGTTTATATGAACCTGGAAGCCCTTATTCTAAGTGAAGTATCTCAGGAACAGAAAAAAGAAATACCGCATCTTCTTACTTACAAGTGGGAGCTAAGTGATAGTTACACATGGTTGTACAGAGTAGTATGATAGACTTTGGAGACTCAGAAGGGAGGAGATTGAAGTGAGTGAGGTATCAAAAACAACCTATCAGGTAATGTGTATACTAGTCAGTTGACTAGTGCACTAACAGCCCTGACTTCACCACTGTGCACTTTATCCATGTAACAAAAAACATTTGTATCCCCTAAATCTATTCAAATAAAAAATACTTAGTTTTACCTCTTTTCAAACCTGTTTTTACATTAAAGTCAGAAGTGCAAGTTACTGTCGGTATTATATTTCAACAGCATTCTTTTCTTCTTACAGTGTTTATGTTGAAGATCAGGTAGATAGGTTTTCTGGGGCAGTGCTTATGACTCAGTGGATAGGAAGAGAGCCGGCCCAATATACTGAGGGTAGGGGGTTCAAACTTGGCCCTGGCCAAACTGCAGCAACAACAAAAAATAGCTGGGCGTTGTAGTGGGCGCCTGTAGTCCCAGCTACTTGGGAGGCTGAGGCAAGAGAATCACCTAAGCCCAAGAGCTGGAGCTGGAGGTTGCTGTGAGCTGTGATGGTACAGCACTCTACAGAGGGCAATAAAGGAGGACGATATTTTAAAACATAAATCATTTGTATTTGAGGCTTTGGAAATTCACTGATGCTATCTCTTTTTAAATACTTTGTGAGATAAATTTCTCAACTTTTTGTTTTTTAGCCATTTGGTCACAATCAATCTCAACAAGACATTCTTCAAGAAAATACAATATTAAAAGCCACAGAAGTCCAGTTCCCTGTAAAACCAGTTGTAAGCAGTGAAGCCAAGGTATTAAATTTATGTAACTAAGTTTCATGAAGTAGCTTTTCTTTCATCAGTTGTGAATACCAGTAAGTAAAAGTGCCAAGAATGGATACTTCGAGGGATCTGTCTTGCAGGGGCTGGTGATTCACTCTGGAAAAAGGAGCTGCATCAGTCTCTGGTGGTTAGAATTTTCGTCTTTTAAACACCTCAAAATGGTTGTTGATTAATTCTGCTCATCACCTTGCTTTGAAAATTAGGGAAAATCTCAGGATTTGGGTCTGTCATTACCTTTATGTTTTTTATCAGCCTATGTTAATACTCAGATATTTCAGAAGTAATGACAGTAGTAGTAATAGCTGCTTACTCTTCATTCAGCACTTTTATGTGTTATCTTCTAACAACCTTATTAGTGTGGGTACCTTTTTTTTGGAGACAAGAATCTCACTTTGTCACCCTGTGTAGAGTGCCATGGTATCATCATAGCTCACAACAACCTCAATTTCTTGGGCTCAAGTGATCCTCTTGGCTCAACTTCCTGAGTTGCTGGGACTATAGGCACCTGCCACAACACCTGGCTAGTTTTTTCTGTTTTTAGTAGAGATGGGGTCCTGCTCTTGCTCAGGCTGGTCCTGAACTTCTGAGCTCAAGCCATCTATCTGCCTCAGCCTTCCACAGTGCTAGGATTATAGGCATGAGCCACTGTACCTGGCCAGTATGGGCATTTTTTGTTACTTAATTTTACAAAGTAGGAAACCAGCCAATCTATAGCAAAAATACCTTGTTTAGAATCATGCCATCTAATAGGTAACAGAGCTGTAGTTCACAAGTGTCCATTCCTGCCATACCCCAAATCCACATCCCTGCCCTCTGTGCTGCTCTGCACTAGCTCTTGGGAGCTAATCCAGTATGATCTATGTATAGCCAATAATCCAATTCTGATCCGCATGTTTATGTAATGAGATTACAGAAAATAGCTGTTTATATTAAGAGCAAAATTTCTGTGGTGCCTGTTATGTATCTTCCCACCTCCGTCCTGTTGGCCTTTCAGGTTTGTATTTTTATTCTTCCTTGTCACAGTCATCGCAAATCTTTCTCTGTGACTCCCTGTTGGAGTCTTCTTTTTTTTAAACCTTGTGAAATGTATAAGACAAACCCATGAAGCTCTTATTTTTCCTGATGTGAATAGTCCAGGCCATAACAGTAATTCATAATGGCACTCTGTAGTTTCTATATTTTACTGCTCTGACACAGTTTAGGTAAGTACTGCTACCTGTTTGGAGTTGTGGTAGCCTTTGTAATTGAAAATGTGCTGGGTTTTATGTAATCTCACTACGAAGGTTTATTGGAACTGTCTAATACATTTTGTCTCTTCCATCTTTATTGGCTTTTTGCAAGTAATTTGATAGAAAATTTTGACGATTAAAAAGATAAATATAGGGCAGTGCCTGTGGCTCAGTGGGCAGGGCACCGGCCCCGTATACTGAGGGTGACGGGTTCAAAGCCAGGCATTGTAACAGGTGCCTGTAGTACTCAGGAGGCTGAGGCAAGAGAATCACCTAAGCCCAGGAGTTGGAGGTTGCTGTGAGCTGTGACATTATGGCACTCTACCAGGGCAATAAAGTGAAACTCTGTCTCTAAAAAAAAAAGATAAATATAATGTTCTTATTTTAAAGCATAATGAATTGTTTTTAAATGATGAACAAGATTCTTTCAAAAAGATCTTAACAGTGCTAGCATTTAAATCTCTTTCTCTCCACAGTCTCAGTGAGAACAGAAATTAGATGAATTTAGTCAGAGCAAGACCCACTTATTTTTATAGTACTGACAATAATGGCCAGGAGTTAAGTGGAGCATGCCAAACATCTCTTGTTCCATCTTTATAGGTGACACAATCACTTTTTTTGTATCTAGAATTTAGGAAGAGTTGGAGGAATGAGGGTTCCACATGTTTATTCATTTGTTTTAACCTCTTACCTGTACAGAATATACCTTTGTCAAGTACTTTCCCTAATCTGGTGTGGACATTTTAAGTACATTTACTTGTTACTCTTTCCCCTCAGTTGCCTTGAACAGATCAGTTACTCTTGGGTTTTTTTGAGCCAGGGTCTCTCCATGTCACCTGGGCTAGAGTGCAGTGATGTGATCACAGCTACTGCAGCCTCTAACTTCGAGGCTCAAGCAATCCACATGCCTCAGTCTCCTGAGTAGCTAGATCTACAGGTGTATTACCCCCTCAGGGTCTAGCGTCTAGCTCTTGCTCACGCTGGTCTTAAACTAAGAGTATTTTTTGTTTTGGTAGGATTTTTTATTGAAGATCTCTAAGAGGTCAGATACACTTTGGATAAAGACTACAGTAACAAGATGAGGCTAGCTAGATGTTTTTGGAGAAAAAATTACTTCTAATGAATTTCAAAGCAAAGAAAGTACAAAATAGGCTGGGTGCAGTGGCTCGTGTCTGCAATCCTAACACTCTGGGAGTTCCAGACCAGCCTGAGCAAGAGTGAGACACCATCTCTTCTAAAAATAGAAAAAACTAGCCAGGCATTGGGGGGGGGGGCAGGGGGTGCCTGTAGTCCCAGCTACTCGGGAGGCTGAGGCAAGAGGACTCTTGAGCCCAAGAGTTGAGGTTGCTATGAGCTAGGCTGACAGCAGGGTGACAGAGTAAGACACTGTCTCAAAAAAAATGAAAGTGCAAAATAGTTACTTTTTAATGTGATCAAATTCTGTTTGGGTATCTTAGTTGTAGTTTTTTTTTTGTTACAGATACTTTAATTTATGACTTTATATCAGGCATTTCAAGACAAATTAATGTTACTTCTAATGTCAGCAGTAAGAAAAGGAGACAGTTATCATTTATCCCTTGTGAATATTTTGCCTGCTGCAACAGAAAAAAAATGGATGAACCTAGCAAATAAAATACTCAGCAAAAGAAGCTAGCCAAAGATCTTAGCACTTTGGGAGGCCGAGGTGGGCAGATTGCCTGAGCTCACAGGTTCAAGACCAGCCTGAGCCAGAGCAAGACCCCCCATCTCTAAAAATAGCTGGGTATTGTGGCAGGCACCTGTAGTCCCAGCTACTTGTGAGGCTGAAGCAAGAGAATGACTTAAGCCCAAGAGTTTGATGTTGCTATGAGCTGTGATGCCATGGTATTATTCTACCAAGGGTAAAAAAGTAAGACTGTCTCAAAAAAAAAAAAAAGCTAGCCAAAGGAGAGTATAATCTGTAATTCTATGTACATAAAATTAGAACAAGCAAAACTAAACCATGGTTATTAGAAGTCAAGCTAGAGGGTACCTAGGTTCAGCTGAGGGCAGAGGCAGTGCACGAAGAGAGCATGAGGGGGCTTAGGAGGTTCTATTTCTAGATCTTTTTGCCCAGTTACATAGATGTATTTGCACTTATGATTTGTGTGCTTTTCTGAAAATGTGTTATTCCTCATTAAAGAGTTTTTCTGAGAGGCTATTCTCAAGGAAAGGCTATGTAAAACTAGTTTGAGGGGAAAAGTGGTTATACATTTAGCTTTTTCAAAAGTGTAGTGATGTACAGGGTTAACTAGGAAACAAAAACCCTAATAGAGATGTCACTTCAGTGTTCTGTTCCTGGAATAAAAGTGTTTTAAACTATGGAGAAAAAATATCATGGCTAAAAATGGCATCTTAACCCTTTGGCCAAACTGAAGTGATAACAAAATAGGATGGGGATGGGAGGATTGTTAGCAAAAGAAAAATGTTAGAAAAAGACATCCTCAGAATTTTGTAAGCAGAAATACAACTTTCCAGTAGTAAGTTCAATGAGTACCAATAAATTTAGACTATAAAGTAGACTAGGGCCTATGAATGGGGAGTTCAATTTGAAGTGAAAATTTTATTGCCAGAAAAAACTTTTTTAAGTTTGGACTTCTAATCAGATGATATCAGTTTATTGTCTTAAATGTATTTATCCTTCTGTAGGATTCAGTTGAGTGATATTGAGAAGAGAAAAGGATCATTTTAATTGCTGACTTCTTTTTCTTTCTTTTTTAAAAAGGCCTTTATCAGACGCTGTTTGGCATACCGAAAAGAGGATCGGTTTGATGTGCACCAATTGGCAAATGACCCATACCTTCTCCCACACATGAGAAGATCAAATTCTTCAGGGAACTTACACCTGGCTGGGCTGACAGCATCCCCAACACCCCCTTCTTCAAGCATAATTACCTACTGACTTTCCTCCAAGATTGGCATGATATCTCTGAATTGCTTCCCAGATGCACACTTGAGTTTGAGAGCATTTGAGTGTTTTTTTGTTTTGTTTTCTTTCCTTACACAGGACATGGTTAAGAACTGTTTGTGAACTGAAGTTCTTCATAGTGTCATTTGTATGAAAGTGGATCATGGATGATGAATAAAGGCACACTTCTGACTATAATCTTCAGTGGTGAAGGATGACTGCCTCTTGCACAGAAACAAGAATACCGTGTTAAGCGCGAGGAAAAATTTTTTGTTTATTTGGGGGAACACTGTAAATAACGTTTGTAATACTTAAATACATTTGGTTGTTACTAGAGAGTTCTAATATGAAGGGTAGTTTTTCATTATTTAAAAACGTGGAAAAAAATATGAGACATATTTCTAACACAAGAACTACAGTGCCTGGATACATTCTTCAGCATTTGGCAGTTACTCTGCTGAAACCAAAGTAAGAACTGAATGACAGTGACGGTTGTGTTTTATAGTAATAGAATGTGAGAGTTAGACTCTGGACAAAGTTAGGCTTTGTCATTTGCCTATTCTGGCTTTTACCAAGTTGTACCTCGAAATCACGTGTCCATTTTTCTCACTGGTTATATTAAAGGGAGAGCTATTATTTCTAGATACTTTTACATCTTTGACAAAGTGAGCTGCTTGTTTTGAAATCAGTTGAATTCACTGAATTGTAATATCACCAGTGTTTTCAACACGTTAGAATTGTTAACAGATTTTTTCTTTTGTTACCAGGCCTTGTTCATCAAAACAAGTGATAGTATATAACCAAATGCAGACCAGTTCTATGCAGGATAATGATAAATTCCCTTCTAGCGCTATTGTAAATTGTTGTACAGGTGTCATATATTTCATTTGCTAAGTTTCAGCAGCTTATTCTTGTATAGATGTTTAAAAATATGGCTTTTCTAATTGGATATTGTATTTTTTTTAAGTCTTCTTGAAGGCGCTTTAATTGCTGCTAAATGATGTTGCTTCTTTGCTAAAAAATTGAATGACCTTGAAGGTGCAAGTTGACTACATTAGAGAGAGAGATTAAAAGCAGGCATTCATTAACAATCAAGGCATGTGAAAATGGTCCAAAGCGGACATAATGAGTTCTTTAAATCAGTTTCTTGGGTTCTAGGGCTGTGGAGCACATAGATACTAGATTTGTAAATTGTTCATGGTTATTCTACATTTCTAGAAGGTTCTTATCAGCAAGGTGGGATGATGGTCCCATAAACAAGTTTCTTGGGGTTTGTACAGATTTGTTAAAATGTGAACATTTTCTAAACTGCCTTGTATGGTAGAAACCGATATTTTTCAGGATGCTGTATTTTACTCCTGTAAGAATTTTTTCTTTATTGTCACATTCATAATGTTGATACTTACTTACATGTCAGTTGTCCATGTTGCAGAAAATAGAGGCTATACTTACCACAGATTCTCCTTAATTTTGTACAGTTAAACTGTGGGTCTTATTTCTGATGTTCTAAGCCATTTTGTTTTTCACTGTACATAGATACATTGTCTCTTTAAGATGCTGCTGAAATTGTAGAGAATGTAGCCAAAACAGAATAAACAATGACAGTTAAAATGTAAAGACTATGAAAATTATATTCAAAGGGAGCTTTCAAGATTCAGAATATTGACTAACTTAGCTCTTTTACTTAAGAATCAGCTGAATAAATTCCCTAAGTATACTCTCAGACAAGAATAAAGCGTTTTCAAGCCGTTAAAGTTAAGCCTAATAACCATTATCAGCCTAATTATGGGTAAGTAACACTTGGTGCTATCAGGAGTGACTTAAGGTCTATACTTTTTCCTCAGTAGATTGAAGTAGAAATTCTATAAAACTTATTGAGATGGTAATGAAATATTAACATTATTGAGGGCTGTAGGTACCGGCCATAAGTTTTTCCATTTTGTTATTGGGATTTTAATATTTATGAATCATAAAGTACTATGTTTATAAAGTAACTTTATTTAAATCCTGAATTAAAAGAAGATGACCAGTTTTGTTTAAAATTTTGGTGAGGTATGAAGCAGACATCTAAATTTAATGTGAGGTTGAATAAGAACTATAGACCTTGACCACTGCTTCACTATGTTATTTTCAAATGAATGAGTGAAACTTTTGCTAGTGTCAAAACACAGAAAAGGAAGTAAAATAAGCGGTAAAATGAAATCACTTCCTTGACTTGGGTTTAGGAAATCATTTGAGAATCACAGATGCATAGGGCATGTATCAGTTTCTAGACTCATGTCTGCTAAAGTTTTCCTAAAGAAATGTTATAGATTTTATTTATTTATTTTTGAGACAGAATCTCAAGCCATCACCCTAGGTAGAGCACTGTGACATCACAGCTCACAGCAACCTCCACCTCTTGGGCTTACGTGATTCTCTTGCCTCAACCTCTCAAGAATCTGGGACTACAGGTGCCTGCCACAACACTCAGCTATTTTGTTGTTGTTGTTGTTGTTACAGTTGTCATTGTTGCTTTAGCTGGCTTGGGCTGGGTTTGAACCCGCAGTGCCCTATCCATTGAGCTATGGGCACTGCCAGAATGGTATAGATTTTAAATAACTTGCCTGCAACCCAGCACATCCAAGATGCATAACTGATCCAAATGGAATAATTTTACTGTCACATGGGAAATTGGTATCCGTTGCTAAGTAATTTCAAAGTCACCATGGCAGTCTTTGGCTATGTTATGTTTTGAGGACATGTTTACAACTTGCTTTATTATAAACATGGTGTGAGTTAAATCCTCATGACTTTTCAGAGGCGACACAGAGCCATATAGCTACAAGCATGATTATCTCCTTAAAAGAGAAAATTCTTCAATCAGGAATGCCATCTGAGCTGAGCCGAGCCTTGACTGATGACTGTCACAGCACACCTATGGCCCAGATTCATTCTAGGTAAAATGAACATTGGGGCACAAGCCTTTTTCTTGTTTTTCCATCTGTTTTTCCTTCCCTTCTTAAGTCAAACACCACGTCTATCAAAGAGTTAATTCATACTACCTAGTTTATAGAAAGCAGCTCACCTATCTCCTCCTTGGCCCTCCTTCATGAGCACAGAAGGTATATCATGGCTCCTGTCTTATCAGTGGTACCTGTTGGTCTCTAATAAAACTGAATTGTAAAACTTACTCTAGTAGGTTAACTTCTTCATAAGGAATCCTTGGAACTTTGGAGAAACTCCACTGAAATTGTCTCTCCTAGTCTTTGTTTCCTTTTGTTGCAGTTTGGCTGGGGCTGTGTTTGAACCGCCACCCTTGGCGTATGGGGCCAGCACCCTACCCATGAACCACAAGCACCGCCCTCCTAGTCTTTCTTTTTTTGAGACAAATTCTCTTGTTGCCACTTGGTAGAGTGCTGTGGTGTTACAGCTCCCAGCAACCTAAACTCCTGGGCTCAAGTGATTCTCTGGCCTCAGGCTCCCAAGTAGCTGGGACTATAGGCACCCACCACAATGCCTGGTGAGTTTTTTCTATTTTTAGTAGAGAAAGAGTCTTGCTCTGGCTCAGGCTGGTCTCGAACCTGTGAGCTCAGGCAATCTACCCATCTCAGCCTCCCAGAGTGCTAGGATTACAGGTATGAGCCACTGTGCCCAGCCCTAACTTAGGATCCATTTATTTTTCTGGGTTTTTGGGGTTTTTTTGAGACAGACTCTCATGTTGTCACCCTTGATAGAGTGCCCTTGGTGTCATAGCTCACAGCAACCTCAAACTCTTGGGCTCAAGCGATTCTCGTCTTCAGCCTTCCGAGTAGCTGGGACTACAAGCACCCGACACAACACCCAGCTATTCTTAGAGGCAGTGGTCTCACTCTAGCTCAGACTGGTCTCTAACCATAATCTCAGGCAATCCACCTACCTTGGCCTTCCAGAGGGCTAAGATTACAGGCGTGTGCCACCTAGCCCAGCCTCATCAACTTCCTAAGAAAGATGACAAGTAGAGTGAGTTTGGAAGTCAGATCTAGCTTTACCTCATGGCTTTATTACTTAATACTGTGTCTCTCTGAAGCTTTTTTCTCCGCATTTGTAAACTGTTTCTGTTAGCACCTGCCTTGCATGAATCAAGCACAGAGTGGGTGGGATTCAGAAGCGTTTCTATGGCCTGGGCTCTGATGAAACAGAACAAATGCCACACTACAGAGGAGATGGGTTTGACCGGCCCAATCGCAGGGTCATTGTGTGTGTGCGGGGTTCCTGAGGAATGGGTAGGAGTTGTGGGGAAGAGTTGGTCACCTACCACCTGGTTTGCTACTATTTCTGCATTTAGCCCATGTCTGTGTCTAACTGCTCAGTGTGAGCCCTGTCTGTCAGTGACACACGGCAGGCTTTGTGAATGCCTCCCTTCCCCTGCAGTGCTTGCTGCTCTGTTGGAGGAGTTTGCACATCTTTCCAGGAGTGCATGACTACTGTGGACTGAAGACGTAACTGGTCTGTTTCCAGATCGCTGCTCGTTCTTTACTCATGATTATGTTCAAGGCACCCTGAGTATTAAATAACACCACCACTGTAACAAAATCGATTAATGTTTCATATTGACAATGAATTTTTAACTTCATCAGTAGGACTATTTTTGTAAGTTGAATTCCTGTGAGCTTCCTTTCCAGAGGCACAGAATATATACAAACATAGCTTTTAGTAAAAACTTTTTTTTTAATTGAGCTTGGAAGATGACCATAGCATTATGAGATCATGAATTATTCTAGATGCAGAATTAGCTATATAATAATCAAATAGGTATGATCAGAAACTTTATACTTAAACAATATGGGCAGAATTTTTTTTTCTTGTATTAATAGCATGTTAGTTACAAACTTAATAATTATCTATACACTTGACCAAAAGTATATGTGCTTTATAGTTTCTTTCAGATCAAAATAAGCTTTAAGGGAATAGGCTATGCTAAAATGCCATTTAAGATGTTTCTTCTGGCTTGGTGCCTGTGGCTAAGGTGCCAACCACATATACTTAAGGTGGTGGGTTCGAATCCAGCCTAGGTCAGCCAAAACAACAATGACGGCTGCAACCAAAATACAGCCAGGTGTCGTGGTGGGCGCCTGTGGTCCCAGCTACTTGGGAGGCTGAGGCAGGAGACTAGCTTGAGCCCAGGAGTTGGAGTTTGCTGTGAGCTGTGATGCCATGGCACTCTACCTAGGGGGATAGCTTGAGGTTCTGTCTCAAAAAAAAAAAAAAAAAAAGATGTTTCTTCTATACTTTGATGATTTTTTAAAAATTACACAATAAAGTAGTAACTTTTTTTTTTTTTTCATGAGACAGAGCCCCCAGCGGGCCCCCTGGGTAGAGCGCCATGCCATCAGAGCACACAGCAACCCCCAACTCCTGGACTCAAGCGAGTCTCCTCCCTCCACCTCCCAAGTAGCTGGGACTACAGGCACCCGCCACAAATGCCTGGCTATTTTTTGGTTGCAGCCGTCATTGTTTGGTGGGACCGGGCTGGATTTGAACCCGCCACCTTAGGTGTATGTGGCTGGCGCCTTAGCCACTTGAGCCATAGGCGCCAAGCCAGTAGTAACATTTAATAGTAACTTGACTTATCTGTGAAGAAGACTTAGGAAAAGCTAACAGACTTCCTAGTTACAGATGTGGAAGGTAATTATTCTGCTAATGATCATGGGAATTGCATAGCCAGGACTCATGCTCCATGGGAAGGTTCATTGTATAACTCCTCCCGACATCTCTAGAATAAACCACATTCAGAGCCAAAAATCTGGAAAATATATACAGAATCACCCTAGGAGAGTTCCCAATGCTACATTAGTGAGAAGGAATAGCATTCCTTCACTCAGCTATATTCCTTCTGCAAGATGGACTGAAGTGGCAACAAAGTGACTTGTTTGCACTTACAAACATTTCAGAAAGCTGTGTTTCCTTTCTTTCACAAACCATCTTGACACTAGGCCCTTCACTGGGTCAGAAGTTGGATAAAGCATGATGGAAACATTGATAGCTGTAGTAGTTTGCCATTGCCAGAAAATCACTAATAAAAGTTTAAGCCTGATCCTGGCCTCTACAAGGAATATGCATAGGTTAGAATTGCTATTCGGTGTCTTTTACCTTTTTCTTATAGAACTAATGCTGTGTCATACTTATACACAAGTTATTTAATAATTTTTAGTAAACACTTTACTAAAATTAATAGTCAAGCATATCGTTTTCTCTCCATGTTCCTTTCCCAAGTACCTAGTCCAGACAATATCATGAAAGGTTAGGGGTTTTGTTGTTCCATTGTTTTTACCAAGAAAGATGAATTTTGTGTGTGTGTGTGTCCCCCAAGTATGAAATGTGATAGGATGAGCTATAGTAACAAATCAACCCCCAAACAAAAGTTTCTCATCATGCAAGATCCAAACTGGGCTTGATAACTCTCCAAGACAGCTCTCCTCCCGGGCTGCTGGGCATCCGTGTTGTTTGCATCTTAGGGTTCCAGTCACATAATCTGTATTCACAGAAAAGAGAGAGGTAAGGGGTAGGGACCCTGGTTCTTAAATGGCTCAGGCCTGATGTGACACGTTGTGACCATTGTCATTCTTTGCTAGAGTTGAGTCTTACCTCCAAATCAGCTGCATAGAAGGTACTGTTTCTGTCACCCTTAGGAATTTGCATGAGAAAACAATGCAGTTTTACCCTTAAGTTGCTGTACTTTTATTTTTTGAGACAAAGTCTCACTTTGTCACCCATGGTATAGAGTGCCATGTGGCATTATAGCTCTCAGCGACCTCAAACTCGTGGGCTCAAGCGATTCTCTTGCCTCAGCCTCCTGAGTAGCTGGGACTACAGGTGCCCACTACTGTGCCCGGCTATTTTTCAAGATAAGGTCTCTTGCTCAGGCTGGTCTTGAACCTGTGAGCTCAGGCAATCCACCCTCCTCGGCCTCCCGGAGTGCTAGGATTATAGGCCTGAGCCACTGCGCCCAGCCTGCTTGTACTTTTAAAAAAATGTCTCCACAGTTTTGGAAGCTGCATGAAAGTGGGAGCCTAAAGAGCTCAGCTATAGAGGAATCCTTGGAGTCTTTCAGCACCAAGGTAGTAACAGACCCAGGCTCAGGATGGAACCCCCTGGAGGACCATCTCTAAAAAGAGCTAACCCAGGGCGTCGCCTGCGGCTCAAAGGGGTAGGGTGCCAGGCCCATGTGCCAGAGGTGGTGGGTTCAAACCCAGCCCCAGCCAAAAACTGGAAAAAAAAAAAAGAGCTAACCTAAACCTTCACCCATGTCCGTCCAGCTCAGCACCATGTCCTCTATTTGGGAATTTACTCTGCTTGGCTTATGGGTCCATACTGAAGACAGAATATTTCAGATTGAAGTCCTTAAGTAAAAAAAATGCTAGAAAATAAACCCAAGATTATTATTTTAAACCCAGCTCACTATTTGAGGTTCTTTTCCAAGAATTCTACTATGGACTTCAGCTTTGGATCTCAAAGATGGACAAAACAAGGTGGGGTATGGTGGCTCTTGCCTGTAATCCTAGCACTCTGGCAGGCTGAGATGGGAAGATCACTTGAGGTCAGGAGTTTGAGGCCTCAAAGAGCAAGAGCAAAACCACTGTCTCTGTAAATAATGGAAAAACTAGCTGGGCATTGTGGTGGACGCCTGTACTCCCAGCGACTTGAGAGACTGAGACAGGAGGATCACTTAAACCTAGGAGTTTGAGATTGCTGTGAGCTACAATAATGACTGCTTTTTAGCAAGGGCAACAGAGCAAAACTGTCTCAACTTTTTTTAAAAGGAAAAAAGAATTCACTTCAGGTGGGGTTTGTGTTTATCTAAAGAAAGAATAACAAGAACAATTTGTTAAAGACTAATAGTAACCCAGGCACTGTAATCTACATTTTTTTGAATCCCTCACAACAACCTACTATTATGCCCATTTTGTAGGCAGAAAAAGGAGGTAGGGGACTTTTAGAAAGATCAAATTGTTTGCTCAAATAGTAACTCAGGCCTGGCTGACTCCAAAACTCAACTGGAGTAGACTTCACGATTTCTGTATGTCATTTTTTAAGATAAAGGTAACAAATTGAGTCCTTAGAAATATTTATTTATTTTGAGAGAGAGTCTCACTTTGTTACCCTTGGTAGAGTGCCATGGCGACATAGCTCACAGCAACCTCAAGCTCTTGGGTTCAAGAAATCCTTTTGCCTCAGTTTTTCATTTTTAGTAGAGACAGGGTCTCACTCTTGCTCAGGCTAGTCTCTTAACTCATGAGCTCAGGCAATCCACTGGCCTCAGCCTCCCAGAGTGCTAGGATTACAGGCGTACGCCAAGGTGCGCGGCCTCCCTAGAAGTTTTTAAATGCCTAAGTTACCACTTTCCTACAATTTTCTTGTGTTTAAGAGATTAAAGATCCTGAAAACCCTATTTGGAAACCTTTCAAGTGACCAAAATAATGGCAGGGCAAAGTCCTCAATCAACTTCTGGTATAGTATCTAAGAAGTCACATTTGACTTCCATAGGACATCTATGGACATGGGTTTTGGGGATTTATAAAGTTATTTAATGATACACTTGATTTTCTTGGCTGGGGGCTCACATCTGTAATCCCAGCACTTTGGGAGGCCGAGGTGGGTGGATCTCCTGGTCTCTTTGAGACCAGCCTAAGTTAGAGAGAGAGAGAGAATCCCTCATCTCTAAAAATAGCCAGGCATTGTGGCTGGTGCCTGTAGTCCCAGCTACTTGGGAGGCTGAGGCAAGAGAATTATTATAGGTTGCTGTGAGCTATGATGCCAGAGCACTCTATTGGGGGCAACAAAATGAGACTCTGTCTAAAAAATATATATACACACACACACACACACACACACACACACACACACTTGATTTTCTTAACAGAAAATCAATTGTATTATATTGGGAAAATTGGGAAAGTTTTTGCTTAACCACTGTGGATCCAAAACCCACTTGTGGAAAAATACAAATAGAGTGCTCTCTAGTGCTGAATAAAGTCAGTACAATGAAGTCAGAGTGCAAGTTGGATCCCTCTTTCTTTGTCTTATTTATTTATTTTTGCAGTTTTTGGCCGGGGCTGAGTTTTAGCCCGGTCCAGCATATGGGACCGGCACCCTACCCTTTTGAGCCACAAGTGCCACCCAGAAAACTTTTTGGGGACACATCATTTACAAGACTCAAGCTTCTTCTCTCTCACCATATTCCAATCTAATTGCTCAAAAGACTTGTGTTTTAGCTATTTGGTAAAATGGGAGCCACAGAGCTGGTCATTCCTTTTAATTCACTCTGAGAGAGCAAGGTCTAAGACTGAGCAATGTAAGAAGCTTTCATTATCAGGTAAAAGAGGTCTAAGATATTGTTTCCCTGTTATTAATTAGCTTAGCCATCAAGGCTTCACAAATCAGATGCTGTGTTTCCCAAAATGTGATACATGTTCTCAGGTGGTAGGCAAGATGATTTTAGGGGACACATGGATAAATGCTTTTCACTTGAGTAGTTTCTTTTTTTTTTGAGACAGAGCCTCAAGCTATCCCCCTGGGTAGAGTGCTGTGGCTTCACAGCACAGCAATCTCCAACTCCTGGGCTCAAGCGAGTTTCCTGCCTCAGCCTCCCGAGGAGCTGGGACCACAGGCGCCCGCCACAACACCCGGCCATTTTTTGGTTGCAGCTGTCATTGTTGTTTGGCGGGTCTGGGCTGGATTCGAACCCACCACCTTAGGTGTATGTGGCTGGCACCTTAGCCACTTGAGTAGTTTCAGGTTCATTTCATTGCATGTTAGAAAAAGAAAACCTGCACATCAAACTCATGCTTTCATAAAGATTATTTCTTTAGGCTGGGCGCCCATAGATTAGTGGTTAGGGCACCAGCCACATGATCTGGGGCTGGTGGGTTCAAAGCCAGCCCAGGCTTGCTAAAAAAAAAAAAATTACTGAGGGCAGCGCCTGTGGCTCGGTCAGTAAGGCAGCAGTCTTATATACCAAGGGTGTTTGGTTCGAACCTAGCCCTGGCCAAACAAAAAAATAGTGGGACATTGTGGCGGGTACCTACACTCCCAGCTACTCAGGAGGCTGAGGCAAGAGAATCGCTTAACCCCAAGAGCTGGAGGTTGCTGTGAGCTGTGACACCACAGCACTCTACCAAGGGCAACAAAGTGAGACTCTGTCTCTAAAAATAAATAAATAAATAAATAACAAAAAATATACATACTAATTAATTATTATTATAATTTTTTTTTTTGAGACAGAGCCTCAAGCTGTCCCCCTGGGTAGAGTGCCGTGGCATCACAGCTCACATCAACCTCCAAATCCTGGGCTCAAGCAAGTCTCCTGCCTCAGCCTCCCAAGTAGCTGGGACCATAGGCGCCCGCCACAACACCCAGCTATTTTTTGGTTGCAGCCATCAAATTGTTGTTTGGTGGACCCGGGCTGGATTCCAACCTGCCACCTTAGGTGTATGTGGCTGGCACCTTAGCCACTTGAGCCACAGGCACTGAGCCTTAATTATTATTTTTTTAAAAAAATACCTGAGTTGGCTCAGCGCCTGTGGCTCAACTGGCTAAGGCGCCAGCCACATACACTGGAGCTGGCAGTTCAAATCCAGCCCAGGCCCACCAAACAACAATGATGGCTGCAACAAAAAAAAGCCAGGCATTGTGGCAGGTGCCTATAGTCGCAGTGACTTGGGAGGCAGAGGCAGGAGAATCACTTGAGCCCAGGAGTTGAGGGTTGCTGTGAGCTATGATGCCACAGCACTCTCCCCAGGGTGACAGCTTGAGGCTCTTGTCTCAAAAAAAAAAAAATAGGTGGCTCGGCACCTGTGGCTCAATCGGCTAAGGCACCAGCCACGTACACCTAAGTTGGTGGGTTCAAATCCCCAGCCCGGGCCCGCCAAAGAACAATGATGGCTGCAACCAAAAATGGCCGGGCGTTGTGGCAGGCGCCTGTGGTCCCAGCTACTTGGGAGGCAGAGGCAGGAGACTCGCTTGAGCCCAGGAGTTGGAGGTTGCTATGAGATGTGATGCCATGGTACTCTACCCAGGGGGGTAGCTTGAGTCTCCATCTCAAAAAAAAAAAAAAATAGTTGGGTGTTGTGGCAGGTGCCTATAGTCCCAGATACTAGGGAGGCTGACACTTGAGCCCAAGAGTTTGAAGTTGCTGTGAGCTATGATGGCATATCACTCTACTGAGGGTGACAAAGTAATACTGTCTCAAAAAAAAAAAAAAAGATTATTTCTTTATAAGTTAGTTATATTGAGATTTTTAAAAGTAGGCCAATCTAAAGAAAGATATTTAGGTGGGTGGCACCTGTGGCTCTAATGGGTAGGGCGCTGGCTTCATATGCCGGAGGTGGCAGGTTCAAACCCAGCCCCAGCCAAAAAGTGCAAAAAAAAAAAGAATTTGGCTGGGCACAGTGGCTCACGCTGGTAATCCTAGCACTCTGGGAGGCCAAGCCAGGAGGACTGCTTGAGTTCAGGAGTTCGAGGCCAGCCTGAGCAAAATCAAGAGCCCCATCTATACTAAACATGGAAAAAACTACTCCAGCATGTTGGTGCACGCCTGTAGTCCCAGCTATTCAAGAGTCTGAGGCAGAGGATCTCTTGAGCCCAAGAATTTGAAGTTGCCGTGAGTTGGTATGATGGTACCATAGCACTATCCCCAGGGTGACTGAGACTCTATCTCAAAAAAAAAAAAAAAAGTGGTATATCTAGAGGGTGAGGTTTTACAAATGTAATAGGTATCTATAATTCACTGCCTCTTTTAATAACAAGTAATCAGGATATGGCTCAGCGCCTGTAGCTCAGCAGCTAGTGCACAGCCACATACACCAGAGCTGGTGGGTTCGAATCCAGCCCTGGCCTGCCAAACAACAATGGCAACTACAACCAAAAAAAAAAAAATAGCTGGGCATTGTGGTGGGTGCCTGTAGTCCCAACTACTTGGGAAGCTGAGGCAAGAGAATCGTTTAAGTCCAAGGTTGAGGTTGCTGTGAGCTGTGACGCTATAGCACTTTACCCAGGGCGACAGCTTGAGACTCTGTCTCAAAAAAAAAAGTAATCAGGATAGTCTTAGGAGCATTGCCTGATATAAGAGAGTAAGAGAACAGTTAGTACGCAACTGAGTGAATAATTAAGAGAAAATGAACAACAGAGTTTCTTAGCAGAAAGCACTCAACAATGTGCACAGTGCAGAGAAGTGTAGATGGCTAGGCAGCATGGCTCTGCTTTGATAAAGTGGGTACTGATGGAAGAGCACGGCAACTCACCTCTTTCCTACAATCATCACTGATGATCTTGCTGTTGTCCAGAATATCTGGAAAAACACAAAACTCCTTGTACTTTCCCCTTAGAAGTCATCACTTTGTCCACCCCAACAAGACAAGCTAGTATATGACTTACTGTAAGAAGAAGGACATCGCTTCCCATTATATGCAAACCTGCTTAAGGTCATGTCAAAATCAGAAATCACCTACAAGGTAAAAGAGAAAGGAGGCCTAAATAGGCACCTCATTCCTCCGGTGGCCTTGCCTCAGCCTGGGGGAATTAGGGAGGGACAGAGAGGGACAGGGAAGAAGTGATCCTAATTAGTACACATTAACCCTGAGAAAAACCTAGTGGGAGGGGGGAGACTCAGGACCCCTCTGAATCTTTCAATAGCACCCATCTCAATGTCATGTGGTCGTTTCTACGGGATCTTCACCGTTACAACCCATCTCCACATCTTTGACTTCTTAGGGAGCCCACTAGCCTGAAGTAGTGTGGGGATAAGGCCCCAAGTCCCGGGGTGGGGTGCTTTCTGCCTTAAGTAGAGGAGGTAGCATGACCATATTGAGAAATCTGAAATCTAGGTTTTAGGGCAGGTGGGATCTCCTTCAAGGTGAAACATGAGGCCCAACCTGCTTGCCTTCAGACCCGTGGCCCTTTCTGCAGGTGTCCGCTGCAGAGCAAAGCAGGAAGACCCAATGGGCAGGAAAGCTCTCCAGCGCCCCAGACCCGCCTGGCCCAATCTCAACCCAGCGGTACCTGTAACCGGTCTCCCCCGCCCCTGCGGAGGGCGCCGACGATCTCCTGCACCCGCCCGGGCTGCCGCATCAGGACCGAGGCCTTCATCAGGGTGCTCACCTGTCCCGAGACCCGAGAGAAGGGCTGACCCAGCGCCGTGCTGGGCCCAAGGGGAGCCCGGGGCTCGCTCGGGAGCCCCTGAGAGGCGGGGTCGGGGTGCGCGAGGGGACGGCTACTGGCTGTGGGGGCGCGGCAGGGCTTCGGCTACCCGCTGGGGGCCTCCGAGCTCCCCAGGGATCCGGGCCCGCCCCACGCCAGACTCTTCGTCCCGCCTCACCTCTTCAGCCATGTCGCTCGGAACCAGTCGGTGGCGTGGAAGACAACGACCGACCGGCGGCAGCACTGCGCAGGCGTCGCCTCCCGCGCGGGGGGCGGGGCGGACGGCAAGCGGGGCGGGGCCGGGGCGGGGCCCGACCGCCCGGGGCGGGGTCGGGAATTGGGTGTGCAGGGAGACGCAGGCGGCCTTGGCAGACTGCACCTGTGGGCTAGGTAGAGAAACTTGTGGCAGGTTCCATTGTGAGGAGAAGGGTAAGGGTCCCAAGATATTGGGGCTACGTGGGTAAGTGGACTCCTGCCAGTCTTTCTGGAGCAAATACACTGACAAGAATGGTCATTTCCTGGCTTAAAGTTGTGTGACAGAGGCACTGCTGGATGGGAGGGGATATGAAGGGGCCATAGAGTGAATTCTGGTAAACCTCCAGAAGATGCTTCTGGATTAATTGGGACCACTCTTTATTCCAGGAGAAACTGAGTGACTAACACATCCAGGGGGCTGGGAGACACTGGACAGCTGGACCAGTATGAAATTTAATCAGCTTTACTTCTCCCTCTGCATCTTCTGACTTGTATTTCCTTGAACTCAGTGTCTGAGGAGCCAAGTGTGGAGCTATGGAAGGTAGATGGGTGCTTCAGGGATACGGACTTGGGCAACCTGAAGTGAGCAACAGAAACTGCAATCAATAAAAACTCTTATTGGATGTTTGTGGTCACAGCTCTATTGTGGGTTTGAGAACAAGAAGGAGGTGTGGGGTGGTCTTCAGGCTGAGTGGAGTGGTGGAGGAGGGGAGGAGGAAGTGGGAGGGTCAGGAGGGAGTTCCAGAACCTGAGAGCACAATCCTGAGTGATCTCACTGCTGGCCCAGGATTCTGGAACTTGGGCTGCCTGATGGGCCCTATATGAAAGATGTAGTAGGGAAAAAGGAGCGACAGCTGGCTAAAGGGGCCCCCCAGAACCCTCCCCGACACCCTAGGAGAGCGGCCTCCCTCCGCTGGTCCCAGGGTGCCATGGAGATGGAGAGCACGACGGCCTCCACACGTTTCCACCAGCCTCACATGGAGAGGAAGATGAGCGCGATGACCTGTGAGATCTTCAACGAGCTTAGGCTAGAGGGCAAGCTCTGCGACGTGGTCATCAAGGTCAATGGCTTTGAGTTCAATGCCCACAAGAACATCCTCTGTAGCTGCAGTTCCTACTTTAGGTATAACAAGGTTACCAAACTAAGCCAAAAGGGGAATTGGGCCTATTTTGAGACTTTTTTAAAATCCATTTTCTGGTTCTGTAAGCTTAGGAACACTGTCAAAGCTCTGGGCTCCTTCAGACTGCCTCGTTTGTCTTCTGAAGAGACACAGCTAGGATCAGAGCCTCTTTGTCTCTGATCTTTCAACTGGATTTCAGCCAACTGTTGGTGGGCCAGATGCTTTCATCTTTCTTTGATTCTCACCCAAACCGTACTTTGAGAAGCTTGGACACCCCTACTGAATTTCTTTCTTAAATCCAAATGACAATGCTACTTCAGGCACCCCTATTACTCCTATCCCAGGAGAGATCGTTTCAAACAGGGTGATAAATTAACAAGAATTGAGGGGCTGGGAAGGGGGATGAGGAGAAAGTACTCAGCAAATAGTTTATCAGAAGATAAAGGGAGTTTTGACCAAAACCATTCTAACCCAGGAAGTGAGAGGGCTATTTTGTTCATGAGCTGAAATTGTCATGAGTAGACAATTCCAATGAAGATATGATAAATATGTACCACATGTTGCTAAAAACTTGCACTCATCCTAAAGCAGGGTCCACAAAAAGACAAGCTGGTACATTTTTATTTAATTTTTGAGACAGGGTCTTGCTCTGTTGCCCAGGCTAGAGTGCAATGGCATCACCATAGCTCACTGCTATCTCACTTTCCTGGGCTCAAGGGATCCCCCCTGCCTCAGCTTTCTAAGTAGTTGGAACTATAGGCACCTGCCAATGCCCACATCTAGTTTTTCTATTTTTTGTAGAGATGAGGTCTCTCTCTTGCTCACATTGGTCTCAAACTCCTGACCTCAAGCAGTCCCCCTGCCTCACCCTCCTAATGTTCTAGGATTACAGGCCCAAGCCATCAGGTGCAGCTCAGATAGTAAATATTTTAAGCTTTACAGGCCATCCAGTCTCTTGCAACTATTCAATTCTGCCATTATACTGCAAAAGCAGCCATAGACAATACTAAATGAATGGGTATTGCTGTATTGCAATAAAATTATCTGTGGACAGTGAAATTTAAATTTATATAACTATCAGAGATCACAAAATATTCTTTTGATTTTCCCCCAAACATATAAAAATGTAAAAAACAGGCTTGGCGTCCATAGCTCAGTGAGTAAGGCACCAGCCACAAACACCAAGGCTTGGGGGTTTGAGCCTGGCCCTGGCCTACTAAACAGTAATGACAACTGCAACCAAAAAATAGCTAGGTGTTATGGCAGGTGCCTGTAGTCCCAAGCTACTTGGGAGGCTGAGGCAAGAGAATCACCTAAGCTCAAGAGTTTAAGGTTGCTGTGAGCTGTGATGCTACAGCAATCTACCGAGGGCAACATAGTAAAACTCTGTCTCAAAAAAACAAACAAAAAAAAAATGGAAAAAATATTTTAAGCCCTACTCACTGAGTTAAAGCAGTATAAAAGCTTCAAGAAGTAGGCTGAAGTTGGCCTAGAGGCTGTAGGTTTGCAGACCTCAGTTCTAGAGGAAGAATTTCCTTAAACATCTTAGAAAAAGGAAACAAAACATATAAGGGCAGGGACTCTGTCTCGTTCAACACCTAGAAAAGTACCTTGCTGTCTGGTAGGTGTCCAATAGTTGTGGTATGGAAGTCATTTAT
Source organism: Galagoides demidoff (assembly GCA_963574575.1). Classification (NCBI taxonomy): domain Eukaryota; kingdom Metazoa; phylum Chordata; class Mammalia; order Primates; family Galagidae; genus Galagoides; species Galagoides demidoff. The sequence continues at coordinate 1,307 of CAUYQV010019237.1, read as the reverse complement.
TTATTCACTAATTATTTTTTGAGTGCCTGTTTGTTGACAGGCACTATTCTGGATGGATACAGGAAAGAAAACAATAAAGGGATGAACATTCCTGTTTTCAGAAACCTTATGAGGCGCTAAATGAGTCAAATATATGCCAGATCATCACACGTGCTAGGGAAGATAAGAGGAAGATAGGGAGTAGTGGATGGGTGCCAATGTTCAATAGGATGGTCAGAGAAGGCCTTGCTGACAAAATGACATTTGAGCAAAGACTTCAAGGGAATGAAGGAGTGAGAAATATGGCGATCTGAGGCAGCCTTCCAGGCAGAAGGAACAGTGAGTACAAAGAACCACAGGTGCAAGCACCTCTAGTGTGTTCAAGGAACAGAAGGGAGGCCAGGAGGAGGCTGGAGGGAGAAGGTGAAAGAGAATACAGTTAGGGAGGTATTAGTGAGCCAGATCTCAGAGGGTTTTTGTGGTCCCTGGTACAGATTTTGTATTTTACTCTTAGACGAGGAGAAGTCACTGGAAGGCTTTTTGTTTTTGTTTTGTGAGACAGTTTTACTTTGTCACCCTGGGTAGAGTGCCATGGCATCACAGCTCACATCAACCTCAAAATCCTAGGCTCAAGTGATTCCCTTGCCTCAGCCTCCACGTAGCTGGGACTACAGGCACCTGCCTCAACACCCAGCTATTTTTTTTAGAGACAGGGTCTCTCTTACTCAGGCTGGTCTCCAACCCATGAGGTCAGGCAGTCCACCCACCTTGGCCTCCTAGAATGCTAGGATTACAGGCTCCAACTCTTGAGCTCAAACAATCCTCTTGCCTCAGCCTCCCGAGTTAGTTGGGACTATAGGCACCTGCCACAAGGCCCAGCTATTTTTTTAGAGATGAGGTCTCACTTTTGCTCAGGCTGGTCTCAAACTCCTGAGCTCAAGAGATTGACCCACCTCGGCCTCCCAGAGTGCTAGGATCTGTAATCCTAATTTTTTTTTTTTTTTTTTGAGATGGAGCCTCAAGCTATCCCCCTGGGTAGAGTGCCATGGCATCACAGCTCATAGCAACCTTCAACTCCTGGGCTCAAGCGAGTCTCCTGCCTCCGCCTCCCAAGTGGCTGGGACCACAGGCGCCCGCCATAACGCGTGGCCATTTTTTGGTTGCAGCCATCATTGTTGTTTGGCGGGCCCGGGCTGGGGATTCGAACCCGCCACCTTAGGTGTACGTGGCTGGTGCCTTAGCCGATTGAGCCACAGGTGCCGAGCCATGGCCTACTGGAAGTTTTTAAGTGGAAGAATATACACTCATAAGGATTACTCTGGGATGGG